>JAQZBX010015443.1:0-25952 GCA_029593785.1 Cabassous unicinctus | reverse complement strand
TGGTACTTCGTATCAGCACCCCTTTGGCTGACTAATACAAGGGGTTGCCCCCCCCACGCCCACACACACTCACACACTCCGTCTATTTCCAGGCTGTCTATGACAGTGGCCTTGAAGGATGTACAGCATTCCAAGGAGGGAGTCATGTGTCCACGGGTGGGAGAAACCAGGGAAGGGACCATGGAGACAGTGACCTCAGAGAGTGGGTAGTGTTGTGCCCAGCCACTGGTCAGGAAGGACATTCTGGGTAAGGGGCTGTGCAAGTAACAGGACATGGAAACACCCCAGGAGGTGTGAGAGAAGGTGAATGGTCTGCTGTGGCTGGGGTCTTGGGTTCATTGGAAGAAGTGGGAGGTGAGGCTGGGAGTGGTCTCGGTCTCCCCCTTCTGGACCACCCCATCCCCACGGCCAAAGAAGAGGAGGAATGGCTGGTGCCCATGAAGGGCAACATGTGCCAGCTCGGCCCTACACAGACCAGCAGATTTGGTCCTCACAGCAACCCCAGGGCTGGTGCTGGGATCACCCTTATTTAACAGATGAGGAAACTGAGGCACGGGGAGTTTAAATGACTTGCCCACAGTCACACAGCTGGCAAGAGGCACAGCTAGGATTCAAACCCAGAATCTGGGGTGGGAGTGGGTCATTGTTTTGGTTTGTTTTACTGTATAGATAGTATGGTGTACTGGCTTATACCGAACGTTTATTTACTTTGTGTAATTGAACTCAATATACAATATTTTGAGTGACTCCCCCTATAATGGAAGGGAAGGCGAAGGGAGGAGCAGGTTTACTGGGGAGATGATGAGTCCAGTTCCATCTGCGGTCATAGTGACTCCTGCCTGCCCTGGCATTTGACACCCTGGGTTTAGTTTTCATTGGCCCGGGATCTACTGAGCTCCAGAAAATCTTCATGGAGGTGGAGCTTGAGCTGCTGCCAAGGAAGTTGGGAGGGCCAGGAATAGGCAGGGAGGAGGGGGAAGGGGCTTCAAGCCGAGGAAACTGCACTAGCAAAGCCCTGGAGGGGGTACAGTGTCTGGCCCCTGCAGGGGATGGCGAGAAGCAGAGGTTGTTGTAGAGCAGTTGGCAGTTTGATGGGTTGAGTCATGAGCAGAGGCCCTTGTTTGGGCTGCCTTGGTGACTTCCTGCTGGGCACAGAGTGAGCAACGTTTTAGAAAGAGTAATCTGATATCAGCCAGAAGCCTGCCTTGAAGCGTGGTCATGTCGCTCCCTGCTTAAAACCCTTCAATGCCTTCCCTTTGCCCTTATGGTCAGACCCAAACCCTAAGCAGAACTTTTCAGGCCCTGGCTGCCCTGATCCTTTGGTCCCTGCCTACTACCTCTGTGCCTTGTTACCAACCCCCCAACTAGAATGTGAGAACCACAAGAGAGCTATTCTGTCAGTTTTGTAACAAAACTTGCTCAGTGCAGTCCCCAGTGCCTGGCACACAGTAGGTGTTCAATGAAGGTTGGTTGAATGAATGAATGACCACTCGCCGCCCTCCAGCCAGACTGAACTCATGTCACGGTGCCTCCCACAGTCATCCCTCTCTGCCCCTCGGCCCCCACCAGCATGGCGAGCTGCTCATTTTGAGGCCTCAGTTTTGATGTTACCTCCTCAAGAGCCTTCCGTGGCTCCACCCTTGCTGGATCAGAGGCACCTGTCTCATGCTTCCAGCATTCACTCCACTTTCCCAATCGTAGCACTTGCCGCACTTCTTTTTTTAACTTCTTTATCTTCCCTGATTACATCACCAAAACTATATTTACAGAAATATATATAACACAGAAAGTGAAAGTCTCCTTCAGTCCCATCCACAGAGAGAACCTCTGCTTCTCATTTTTTCCATCTGTTATGTATGTGTGTGTATGTATGTAAGTATCTTTTGTTTTAATGGGATTATAGTCCCCATACTGTTACTCAGTTTGCTTTTGCTCTTTTACTTAAGTCTTGGACATCTTTCGTGTCAGTATTTAAAGATTGGCCTCATTCTTCTTTGTGACTGTATTTAGTATTTCATTTTATGGATGAGCTGTAATTCATTTAACCCATCCCCTTCTGATGGACACTGGGTGGTTTCCAGTCTTGTCATTGGTATAAACATTACTGCAGTGAACATCTTTGTAGGAATATCTTCGTGCCCTTGTGGAAATGCTTTTGCAGAAAAATCTCTTAAAGTGGAATTGCTGGGTCAGAGGGTGTGAACGATTAAACATCACAATAGGTATTTCCATGCCAGAAGAGCTGTACCTCAGCCCCATAGTTCTGAGACTGTGCCCCACGGCCGCCCCTCCCCTGGCACTGCCTTGGCTCACAATAGTCCACTTGCCCCTGAGACCACGAGCTACGGGAAGGCAGACAGTGCCCACTGTTAGTGAATGGTAGCACAGTGCCTGGTGCCCAGCAGGCAATTAATAAATACTTGTTGATTGGGTGGGTACAGGCACGATGGGGTGGACAATGAGCCTGAGAGAAGGCTGATAGATTTGGGGGCAGTAAACATTGGGATCTTTGGGAGTGTTGGCTTAGCAGGTGTCAGGCACCTCATTGGCATCTCATGGACCACAGGGAAGTCCATGGCCCCTTCCCTCCCTGGCTGGTCCCAGCCCACATCTCCAGGGTTTTCTCCTGCCCCTTTTCTCCTCTGTCCTCCAGCCATGCCTCCTGGGGTCCTTAAGGAACCTTTTCACTTCAGGCCTCCCTCCCTCCACATGAGCTCTCCCCTCTGCCTGGGAGATCCCTCCTCTTTGTTCAGACTCATGCTCATCCTTCAAGATGCTGCTCAGAAGCCACCTCTCCTGGAAGCTTTTTCTCCGAGGTGGGGTTAGTGCCTTCCCTCTATTCCCACAGTGGTTGGAGAATGAGAACACAGCCTCGTTTGTGTATATGGCCTTCACCCCCTGTAGATGGGGGTGCTCTAAATGGCAGTGGTCGTGTCTTGCCAATTTGTGTGTCTGCAGTGCTGGGTCCAGAGGTAAGACATGGAAGGCCTTCTCGGTGTGAACAAATGAACTATCAAACAGATAAATGGACAGACAACATCAGCAGTCAGAGTGGGATGTTGCTAGTTGCAACAAACCTTGCAAGATGCTGCAAACCTTGGTTCGGGTGATGGCTTTGGAAAAGGAAAAGAAGGAAGAGCCAAAGGGACTTGGTGAAAGGGATGTGGGGCCCGAGGGAAGGAAGAGTCACAAGATGGCGGCCGCGCCAACAGAAGTGGAGAATCCAGAAGGGGAGGCTGGCTGAGGGAGGAGGAAGGCTCATTGGATTTCGTGAAAGTTGAGGTGAGGGGGGTGAGGAGGTCCACCTGACAGTGCAGGTGTCAAACCTGGAGCCGAGCAGGAGGTGGCAATGGGGTGGTAGCATTGGCGTGGAAGTGGCAGTTCATAGTTTGAGAAGGGATGAGTTCTCCAAGAGAGCAGAGGGCTGGGCCTGGGTCCGGGGTAGGTGACTCCACCTTTACAGGAGGCAAAAGAAAGCAGGGCCAGCCACGGAGAACCAGGAGCGGTCACAGTCGTGGGAACTGAGGGATTTGAGAAAGTCAAGGCACAGAGGTCAATGAGCAGAGGGAAGCCTCTGGCTTTGGAACACAGCAGTTTTGGGGCCCTTTGGAGTGGGCTGCTTCTGTGGAGAGGAGGACCAGGGTCCAGGCTGAAGCAGGCAGAGTGTGGAGGAGCCTGGGAGGAAGCTCAGCCCTGGGTGTGGATGCGTACAGCTGGCTCAGGGCATCTGCTGGGGAAAGGGAGGGAGCACCTTTGGGACTTGTGAGTCACTTCCCCTCCGCTGGGAGGACTGAGGGCCTCTGAGTGGAGTCTGTGTGCCTGATGGAGGGGGCATTCTGTGCCTGCTTACTCACTGGAATTTCCAGCAAACTAGGGTGAGATGGGGGTAGAGATGCCTCAGATGTTCAGGGGCAGCCTCAGTGGGGCTTCGGGATTTGGGGAAGAAGTGGGTGCTCATATTGCCATGCTGGGTGGGGGGTGGAAATGGAATTGGGGGTACTCTAGGAGACTTCTAAGGGTGCCTCATGCTCCCATGGGTGGGGGAAGGGACCCAGGAGGGGCCCCTGCGGGGTTCGGCACCTCTCCCACGCTGCCTGCTGGTCTGACCCACGGGGCCAGCCCTCGCCATGCACTTGGAGCCTGCAGGCCGGGAGACAGCACCTGTGGCACAGGACCCTGAGCTGGTGCACTTGTACCTTGGGGGATGCCAGTCCCGGTTTTTCCCAGGCCCTGGGAATAGCCTCACCCGCCCAGACCAAATGAGGAATTGTGGCTGAAAGGGCCCTTCAGATGTGCCCCAGCTATTTATAACCCAGCCAGGGCAGGGACAGGGAAAACCAGGGACTGGAGGGAAAGGGTAGGGTGTGAGGTGGGGTGACGGAGGTCCTGCCAGCCTGAGGGCCTCTGAGAGCCCACCCCAATTTCCTCAGCCCATATTTCAGCTTTCGTAGCTTGGAGGAGCCTGTCTGGTGTGAGGGTAGGTTCTCTGCTGCCAAGAGAATGGCAGGAGACTCACCTAGGGCTCAGAGCTTCCACAGACTTGGCGATGGGGGCGGGGGGGGCTGCGGGGGCAAGGATCAGAAATTTCACATCCATTCTTTGCCCCTCCCTCCCCACTCCTCAACTTGGAGGCTCAGCGAAGGACCCTGCTCTCAGCTGAGGGACCAGCGGAGGGGAGAGGGCACCTGGTTGACCCTCCTTTAGAAACAATCTGGACAGTTTGACTTTTCATCGTGTGGCCACAAAGTTGCTACCTGACGGGATATGAAAGACACATAAAGGAGGCCAGGTGTAGACACAAAAGTTATTGGTGGCCCACCTGGGACACTGCATCATTAGGAGCCACACTGGCTGGTCCTGGCAACCATGTGGTGAGAGCGCAGATAAAGGAGAGGGAACTGTGATCTGGAAGCATCAGGAAGATTTCAGGGGACTCTCTGGCTGGAGGTGAGGTTGGGAGGCTGGTGGGAAATGGGGATTAGGTTGAATGGGGCTGGAGCTTCAGAGCTTCCACCCAGGATCCTGAATTTGTACTTGATATGCCTGGTTGGTGACACTTGTCATACAGATTAATGGAAAGTGATGGCTTGGTAGAGAGTGAAGCTAAATTTGACTCCCAAGATGCCAGGTCCAATAAGGAAATGGGACAGAGGGAGATTCAAGGAACCCCTGAAACACACACACACACACACACACCCCTCCTGGCCTTCCCTCAGAAACAACCACCTGCAAGAAGGCAGTGAACCTGGCCTGTGGGCTTAATTCAGTGTGCAAATGTGTTTCATTTGGTCTGCACCACGTTTTAAAAAGATGTAAAATCTTTGCCATCATTTTATTGTTGTTTGTTTGTTTGTTTTACCAGGAGGTCCCGGGGATTGAACTCAGGTCCCTCCATATGGGAGACGGATGCCCAGCCATTTGAGCCACATCCATCCCCTTTTGCCATCATTTTAAATTGTATTTTTTAAAATTGAGATTTAATCTACATACAAAAATACAGTTATATTATGTGTATATTTTGGTGAGTTTTTAAGATTTATTTATTCACTTTTTTTTCAATCTCCCCCTCCCCCAGATGGTTCTCTCATCAGTCTACTCATTGTTTGCTAGCCTTCTCCAGGAGGCACCAGGAACCAAACCTGGGACCTCTCACATGGGAGGCGAGTGCCCAACGGCCTGAGCCACATCCGCTCCCTGTGGGCTGCGGCATCTGCTGGCTTGTGGCATCTGCTTTTAGGCATCTGCTCGTTGTGGTGGCGTGGTAGTGTGGCGGGTGCGGTATCTGCTCATCTTCTTTAGGAGGCACCGGGACCCGAACCCGGGAGGCGCCCAACTGGTTGGGCCACATCTGCTTCCCTGCCATCATTTTAAAGTTGGGAGATTTCACCTAAGAAGATTTCCAGCTGAATAGTCCAAGATGGGGCAACTTTGAGCCTGCATGCCATTGGGCACGTCCACTGGAGCTCAGCCAGTCCCGATGTGGCTCGCCTCATCAATTTACCTTTCTTGTGCCCTCCTGGCTGCTGAAATTTGCAACCCCTGGCCCTAGATCTTGTGTTGTGAAAGAGCTTTTCCTGGGGGCTGCCTCTAAACTCCCTCCTGGTGACAGGGCATGTATGTGGGTCTCAGCAATCAAGCCCTGAGACCAGAATGTGCACTTAACCCTCTGGATGAATTTACTAACCACTGAAGAGGCCACGGGAAGCAGGCTGGGAGCCTGCAGGGCCGGCCCTACTGCTGCCAGGGCTGCGTGTGCCCTGTCCTTGCCTGGCTGACTCTAATACTGAGGTCCCTCTCCAGGAGAGAGCTCCCCGGAAGGTGGTATGGCTGGTCTGAGCAGCAGCCCAGGAGGGTGCGGCCACTCCAGGCCGTGGGTGGTGGCCAGGCTCTGGACACCCAGGATCCTGGCCCTTGCGGTCCTGAAATGGGGGTGGGGGGGAACCTCTCCTTCACAAAGCCTCCTTCATCCTACCCTGGTGGAGATGGAAACTGTGGTTTCTCTTCAGGCCTTGGCCTCCCCTCCAGGGCCTAGGTGTCTAGTCCGCGGGCAGAGGTGAGAAGGGGCTCAGGCTCGTGAGGGCGCTAAGGGGACTGTGGCCCCACTTGCATCTCTGGGGTTGGCCCAGAGGCTGTGCGGAGAAGCTGCCCCTCCCCGCGCCGCTGCCTCGGCTCCGGTGAGGGGTTGTAAATAAGCCTGTCTCTGCGAGGCGGACCTCCCCCCTGCGCCCGGCCTGCCCGCGGCCTCCCTCCCTCCCTCCCTCCGCTCTCCAGAAGGCTCCGCCAGCCGGCTTGCCCGGTGACCACAGAGAGGGAACGGCTCCACCTCGCAAGTCAAGACGTGCATTTCCTGTGTATTAATAGCAAACGCACAGCTCGGAGTCCAGAAAGGGCGGGATTTGTGGGGCCGGGGCCGGCGGCGGCGGGGCGCTCGGGCGGGAGCCAGAGGAGCCGAGCGCGGCGGCCGCCGCGGGGCCTCCCCGCCCGCGTCCCGACAGCGCCCGGACCAGGAAGGGGCCACGCGGCCGCGGACGGGGTTTCCTTTTCCTCCACCCGGCGCCCGTTTATCTCCAGTGACAGCCCTGCGATTTCGGCCGCGGCGGCGGCGGCGATCCTCACGGAGAGCTGCCCTGAAGGACTCGCTTCCCCTTTCTCAGGGTGGGGACGCGCGGGAGGCGGGACCGCGGCCCGGGCGCACCGGAGGGCTGGAGAGCGGCAGCAGGAAAAGGTCCATAATGGAGCCTTTCATCGGGAGCCCGTGGCCAGGTGCCAGGCCCGAGTCCGGGGAGGCCAGCACGCTGGTTTAGGCCCTGCCCTGCAAGCTCTTCCCCTCCCTCCCGGCCCGCCGCGCCGCTGCTGCGGCGGCGGCTGCTGCTGCTGCTGCTGCGTGGACCCTGCTTCCTGTTTGCCCTCCACGGCTCCGGCTGCCATGGAAGAGGAAGAGGAGGCAATAGGCTTTCTGGACAAGGTTCTAGAGGATGAAGATGTGTTTCTCCTGGAGGAGTGTGAGCTGGGAACCCCGACCAGCCCCGGCTCAGGGTCCCCCTTCCTGGTGGCTGTGAAGGTGGGAACGTGACACGCCCTGGATGCTTGTTGGGGAGGGGGCAGGGCTGGCCGCGCTGACTGCGGAAGCTGTGTGCGGGCAGAAATGGCTGATTTGTGCACAGACCTCGTGGCTGAGTAGAAGCACCTCACTGGGTTTGAGCCGGGCCGCAGCAGGCCTGCGAGGGGATGCCAGGGGCTGCGCTGCGCGGCAGCTGTTCCTCCAGGAGAGGTGCAGGGCCTGCCTGCCCTGGACCAGTTGTCCTCAGGGGGGCGTGGCTCCTGGCTTTCCCTAGGCCAGCTGCGCTTGGGGCTTTCTGTGGCAGTGACATGAGTCACCTGGTGTAAGCCTGCTGCCCTCAGAGGAGCTGGCTGACTTGAAACCAGGAGGCAATAATTCATATTTCCATGGCAACACTGGGATAAGAGCACTCATGAAGTGTGGGCGGAGGGGGTCACCCTCTTCCTGGCCAGGGGACTGGGTGCATCTGGGCTGGGACAAGAGACTGTTTGGAGAGGTCAAGAGCCAAAGGTTTCTGGGCTTCCTCGAAGGAAAAAGATTGGATCAGCTGAAGAGGGGGTGGTAACAGCTGACCTTGAAGCAGGACCCAGGTGGGTAGCACTTTTCTCAGGGTAAGCATAGACAGGAGGCATCTGCTGGACCCCAGCCCACCCACCCAGGGGCTGCTGGCATCCTCAGCAGCAATGCCCCTGCCCTGTCACAAGCGGTTGCACGGTGAAGGAAAGCAGGAGGGCAGGGTTTGTATCAGTCTCCTCCTGGGGGCAGGCTCAGCTCTGCCTGAGCCCGGCTTGGCAGAGACCGTTCTTCCTTTCTCCCGCCTTGGCCCACTTCTAGGAGTTCTAACTTTAGCCTGGCGCTCAGCTCCTCTCTGTTCTGTGGCTGCAAGGGAGAGCCGGTGAGGTCGTATGGCGAGGAGTTCGTGGACTGCAAAGCAGGCTGCCTAACAGGGAGCCAGCACCACACAGGGCCTGTCTGCCCCGGCGTGGTGCACCCTGGAAGGCGTGGCACACTGCGCATGGCAAGGGCAGGAGGCTGGCACTGCCCCTCTCTGGACCTGCGGTCCCTCACTGGGATCACAGTCCTGCCCTGCCCACACCACAGCATGGCTCTGAGGAGGAGCTAGTGGTGGTAAAAATAGACTGCAGACCCTGCAGACCATGTGGTAGACCGTGGCTGATAGTGCCGAGTCTGGGTGGGGCAGCGGCTGCAGGCTTGGGTGGGAGCAGAGAGGAGCTGTGGTGGGAGGCTGCTGGGGTCTGGCACTCCACCCCTTGTTCTCCCATCTGGTGCTCGTTCAAACCACTGGGGGGTAAGACACGTTTCTTTTTGGGCCCATGAAGGCCCCCACACTTGGGGCCTCACAAGTCCCCCAACCAGGGACAGGGTGGGGAAAAGTCTGGCTGTGAACCAGGAGAGCCGGCTGGAAGCTGAGGCAGGTGTGGGATGGCAGGTGTATGGGGTTTTCTAATAGACCTTCTCGAGAAGCACTCCTCAGCCCAGAGGCAGGGCACTGCTTCTCAAGGGCCCGTGCACACGCTGCCTTACTCGATTCTGGCTGTATTTCCTTCTACTTGGAACTCTAAATGTCTGCTGCCTGAGTTCTGTCCTTTTCTCCCCGAGGGCAGGGGCTATGCTGTACTCATTGCTGGACCCTGCACAGTGCTTGCCGGGTGGTTGGTGACCGGTGAGAATTTGTGGAATGACAGGCTGAGTGGGACCCACAAAGAATGTCTAAGTCCCTGGCCCTGTACCGTCTCAGAGATGGTCTAAGCAAGCAGCACACAGATGCCCACCTGAAAGCACTGCTCCTCCCCAGACCCCCAGGAGTGCCTGGGATGGAATCTCCTTCTCTGCCTTGCTTGGACTTGTCTCCAGCATGGGGATGCAGCCTTTCCTGAGTGTTCTCCTGAACTGTCCTGTCTCATTCTGAATCCCTCTAGAATGCCCCCCTCCTCTACCAGGCTTGGCCAGCTATAGAAGGAGAAGACAAGCAAGGTGGCTGTGGAGAGATGGGAAGAAAGCTTGTTTATTCATTCAACACACACTGTCCATTCAAAGCACTCTGCCTGACACTGAGGAGGAGATGAAGATGAACAAGGCATGATCGTTTCTCACAAAAGGTTCACAGTTCAGCTGTGAGGGGACAAGTACACAGATAATAGGGCTATAATGAGAGAGTATAAGGGCCATGGGAAGAACGCTTTTAAAATGGTATCAAAGTCAGAGTAGGAAAGAAAGACCACTTCCAGCTGAGTCAGGGCTGGACTGGGTGCACATGCGTGCACGTGTGTGTGCATGTGTGTGCTCACATGTCCGGTCGAGGGGCATTTCTGGAAGGTACACTCCTGTGCTGGGTGGCGGAAGGTCCTGGCACACTCTTGTGCGCAGACTTTTCTTGGCAGCTGGTAGGATTCCAAGGCAATTCTCTCCTTGCTATTACTTTACTTCAGAGGTACTTACCTTAAACAGTACTTGCATTCCTGAGCATGTGTCCAAATGCCAGTCCTATCTATAAATCAATCCTGGCTTCAGCGTAACGTCAGAGATGCTTCGTCTCCCTGTGGGCAGATGCAAAGTTGGCAGTGGTTTTCTCCAGAACCATAGCTGGAGTTTGCTGCTTCTCTCAACCCACAGGCTTTGAAGAGTTAACAATCTCTAATCTAATAATAAAGAGGATGCTAATAATATCACCTCCCATCTCTAACATGATGTGTACTTTCCAAAAATCTTTCATACAGTTTATTAAAAGGTATGTAGGACTAACAGCGGCCTTAGAGGAGCTGCTATTAAAGGAACTCATTTGTCAGGAATTAAAATCCTTTTGTAATGCAAATTAACCCTTCCCGTGTCGTTGTTAATGGATGGTCTATAAAGCCTGTATTTCTGTTTCACCTGCTGGGGTCTCTTCTGCATCTTCCTGCCCGTGTCCACCACTTGTGTGTTTTGCACAGCGTGGGCCACGTATGATTTGAAAGATGACTTTAGGTGGCACCTGGATATGTATTTTGTATTTTGATAGTTAGGTGTATATTTTAATGTATATTAGAAAAAGCGAGTTATATGTTGTTCTTATGATTTCAACTATAATGCTTGGGATAAAGCTGTGCTTTAAAAATTTTGGTTGATGTAAAGAAAAATATTAAGCATTTAATGGTGCAGGTGGTACAAGAGTGTGGCAAAAGTTGCAAAGGTAGGGTATGAATGACTGAAGTTTGGAAACACTGTCTGGACCCTGTGGGGCATGCCTCAAGTTCCAGACAGCAGGGTGCCCTGTGATATGGGGATCCACCTTTCGGGAGAGTGGGGTGGCTTGAATTTGGTCTGTGTCCCCTAGCAGCTGCCCCTGACCTGTCTGCTCTAAATTCCACTGAGGAGGTAGCTGGGGAGAGGAAAGAAGTTCTGGGGTGTCCCTGCATTGTCTTGGTTCACAGAGGGGCCAGCTGTCCCGAGGCTGATGCTTGGCATGGGTACAGTCCCCAGGGCCCAGTGGTATCCCATCTGAGAAGATCCCCTGGTGTGGCCCATGGGCTGTCTCAGATGCTTGCCTCTTGACCCAAGACTGAATTGCAGCCAGAGAGCTGGCCCTGCCTGTCCAGACCTCACTGTTGTCTTGGAGGAGATCAAGGGTCCTGAAGAGATTCTGTCTTGGATGGCCTAGAACCAAATTTTGGAGGCTTTATTTAGCCTCTGGATTCTGTAGAACTCCAGTCCCGAGCTGACTAAGCCTTACCTATAGATCAACTGCCCTTCCAGAGTCACCTGACGTCTTTCATTTTTGGGGCCTCAAACTGACAAACTTTCAGCCTGGCAGATTGTGTAAAATGCTGGGAACAAACGAGCCCGCCATCACTGTTTTGTAAGGTCCGCTTGGGGAGGAAGTGCAGACAGCGTCACTCAGAGGCAGCTTCCCTGTGCTGGGGCACTGGCGGGCAGCAGAGCAAAGGCTGTGGAGGGCACTGAACCCTCTAGAGAACTAGGCAGCTCGCCCAGTGGTTTCTGGAAGTGTGGGCACCACTACAGAGCTCCTTGGGGGCAAAGACTGTCACCTTTGTATTCCCAGTGTCTGGCATAGAGTGGGGAATGAATGAATGAATGAATGAATGAAAAAACAAATGCGTTTTGAGCCCTGGTGTTTTAAGAGACAAGAATAGCTCTACAAGGATTGAAGAAACATTGTTTCCAGACAATTCTAAACCAGGAACATGTGGGGCCTGAGGAAAGCAAAGGAAAGATGGAAGAGATTTTTGGTGGTAACTGTGGAATGTGCAGGATTTAATGTCACAGCATAAGCTCTCTGTCACTTCTACCCCCATCCCATCCAAAACTTGAGAGCGATTGTGGCCAAGTGGGGACTTTTTTGGGGGGGTAGAGTGGATGGATGGGAGAGTGACTATTTATTGCCTTTTGGAAGTGGGGCTTCCTGAACTGTCCTCAAGACCAATCTTCCAAGACTGGATTGTGAGTGGGGGTCTCTTAAGGGGAGGGCCTTGCTGAAATGGCCTGCCCAGGGGCTGAGGGGTCTGTGCTAGGCTGGATTAAGACTTGGCACGGGCTGGGTCTGCCAGTTTTCAGTTCCTCACTCGATCCTAGTCCAGCCAGCCCTCCAGGCTCCGGGGAGTTAGGCTCATAGTGTGCCCCAAGTGATGTCCCTTAGAGGGTGTTTGCCAGGCCCTGGGCAAATCCTTGGTGGCCAGCAACAGAATAGGAGTGGGGTACAAGAGGCGACCTGCTCTGAGTGCTGATCTTGTTTCTGGGAGGGTGTACTGCCCGCTTGCCATGTGGACACATGACTCTTTCCACTCTCTGTGCCTCAGTTTCCTATAAACAAGGCATAATAATAGCACCTGCCAGATTGTGAGGTTCGAGTGAGCTAATCCACGTCAAGTGCTTAGAACAGTGAAGCCATCCATAAATATTGTACTTCCCTAAAGTATAGCATTGGTGTCGCTCTCCTTTTGCCACAAACTTTGTGGCTTAAAACAACACAGATTTATTCTTTTATAGCTCTAGAGTTCAGATGTCTCAAATGGGTCACTGGGACTGCATTCCTTCGAAAGTTCTAGGGGAGACTCTATTTCCTTGCCTTTTCCAGACCAGGAGCTGCCTATATTCCTTGGTTCCTGGTCCCTTCCTCCATCTTCAAAGCCAGCAATATCACATCTTCCAATCCCCCTCTCTGCTCCTGCTGTCACATCGCCTTTTCTCTGACGCTCGCCCTCCCACCTTCCTCAAATAAGGACCTCGTGATTACATTGGGCCCACCCAGGTAATCCAGGATAATCCTTCTAAGTCCTTAACTCAGTCACATCTGCAAAGTGCCTTTTGCCCTGTAAGGCAACATACTCACAGGTTTTGGGGATTAGGGTGTGGGCGTGTTGGGGGTGTCATTTTTCTGTCTACCACAGGGTCCAGTAGCATTTCAGAGACTTTGGGGGCTGCAGCCTCCAGCACAGATCTGCTAACGGGGTTGCTGCAGAAGATTCAGCCCATCACCAGAGGAAAGGGTGGGAAAGCACATGCTGCGGCAGGGATTTCGCTGGCCAGGGTGGTCCAGGGAGACTTGCTAGGGGGTGAGACTTCAGCTGTACCTTCAGGGAGAGGTAGGACTTAGGCAGGAGAAGAGCCTGGCTGGGAGGGGACATTGGAAGCAGCAGGAATAGTAAGGAGCAAAGTGCCTTCTGAAGTGTTGGGAGGACAGAGAGATCTGATGGCAGGAGGGAGCTTGGAAAGGCAGGGACGGACACTGGGGACCACTGAACATCGTTTACATAAAGGATATGGTGGACCCATAGAATTTATCGCAGTTTATGACCACAGAGTTACTTTTTTGAAAAATGTCTTTTTTTCCTATAGATCATAAGCCACCCAAGAGCAGGGACTTATTGTCTGCTTGTTTCCCGTTGTATTTGGTCACTTGCAGAGTGAATAAATAAATGAACGGATTACGTAATCGAATGCTATTTGCAGTAATGATAGTAAGTCCTTGACAAGTGTCAGGTATAAGGCAATGTGCTCAGAAGTGTGGACAGGAGGGAGGCTGGAGAGAGAGGTCAGTTAGGAGAGTGGGGTGCCGTGGGCCTCGACTGCAGCGGGGGTGGGGGCGGAACAGAAGGAAAGGGTTAGTGGAGGGATGGAGAGAAGGAAGAGGGGGCAGGGTGACTCTTGGATCCTGGATGATAGGGAGAAGTCTATGTTGCTGTTTTTTAACTCAGGAAACCTGATGATCACTTTCTGTGTGCCAGGCAGGTACCGTGCTAGATGGGCATGAGCTCCGTCACAGAGGGGCAAGAGTTCTGGAGGGAGGAGGAGGCCAATTTGGGTCTGTGTCTTAGACAATGGGGAGGGGAACAGGGGGTAAGGTTGAGGGCCCCACGGCCGGCACCTTCTACTGTGGCACTGAGCCCCCAGGGACAGGAAGAGCCAGTCGGAAGTGAAGCTAGAAGGCCACAGACTGGGGCTTCCATGCTCACTGCCACCCCCATTCTGTCTACCCCACTCCTCTCAGCTCATCCTCTGTCCCCCTGCTGTCCCCTCCCACATCACCATGCCCTGCCCAGGCATGACTCTGATGTCCCTTCTTGACCGTCAGTGTCCCTCCATTAAACTGGTCCTGTATTATGCTGCTCACTGTTGTAGGGTTGTGTAGATTGACAGGTGGATGGAGAGCAAATAAGGAAAAAGGGATGGGAGGGAAACCACAAGATGTTAGCAGGAATGTGGGTGCTGATTTTATATTTCTGTATGTCCCAAATTTTTCTGTAATGAGTGTATCTCGCTTTTATCCCCTACAAAAATAAGTGTTAGTTAAAAGAAGAGAAAAAAGGCCATGCAGGATTTTTGCCTCCTTTCTCATGGGCTGTTGGCTTTTTGGTTTGCTTTGCTGCAGGTGGAAGCAGGGAAAGGCCTGGAGATGCGGAAGCTGGTTCTCTCAGGGTTCCTGGCCAGTGAAGAGATCTACATTAACCAGCTGGAAGCCCTATTGCTGGTGAGTGTGTGTTCTGGGGCCTTCTGGTCTCCCTGTCTGGCACGGTTGAGCTCTAAGGCTGCTTTTGGAGTTGGAGAGGAGGCGGGATCTGGTGCTGCCCTGCTTACCCCTTGGCCTCAGGGGGCTGGGGGCACTACTAGAAAGGACCTGGGCCTCCTGGCCCCGGCTCCTTGACCCTGTGCTGGGAGGACAGGACAAGCACAACTGGGCTAGAGATGACAAACGTGAGCACAGCACCACCCCCTCCTCCACACCGCACCCTGGGCAGCCTCTGCCAGTCCCTCGGGTTGAGACCTTTGTCATCCCTGGTAGAGGGAACCGGGAACACCATCCCAAGGCTCCGAATCAGGACATGGGAGGTAGCAGGCTGTCTGTCCTTCTGAGAAGCCCCAGAGATCTGAGGCGGTAGATGAACCTCAACCCTCTGTAGAGGTGTCTCAGTTTCCTCGTCTGTAAGATGGGGGCGAAGAAACCTGTTCTTTATAGTTCTCAGGGTTGTTGTGTGAGAAGCAGATTGGGTGGTGAATATTAAAGTGCTTTCAAAAGATAAAAGTACTACACAGAGCTAAGTTGTTCTTGCCTTTGAAGAAAGTGCTTATTAGATGTGTCTGGATATTATGCAGAGTGATTGAGCCATATAAAGTTCTTTCCCTCTGGGTGTTTTGCAGTCTGAGACATAAGGTGATATCAGAGAGGGGAAATAAGAAATGTAGGTGCAGATCAGCAGAAACTCATTCTCACACAAAAATTGGGGATTGAAAGACACGTTTATGTACTTGCCGGGACGAGAGATGGAGCCCCTCCGTGTCCCAGGGGAGCTTGGAGTTTATTAGGCAAGGAATGCGTGGACGTTGTGTAAGACTCTGGGCTGAGTTTGGGTTAGAGCCGCATCAGGATTTTTTGTGAGGATGCACAGTAACGTTTTCCAAGTGAGGGACTTTGTGGCGGTGAGGACTCTGCTCGGGGGCCAGATCTCAAGCAAGCCTTTATAACTCTGCCATGATGGTAGGCGCACTGCACTGGTTTTCAAACTGTGCGTCGAGCCCATTAGTGGGTTGTGAAATCCATGCAGCGGGTTGCGTCAGCATTTTTTAACAAATGAAAAAGAAAGTATCAGTGTGCATCACACATAGTAAGGAAAAAGTACTGTTCACGGACCTTTTGTTGTGTGGGTGGGTGTCGTGTGTGCATGGCCACGTTATTTCTTACGTGGGTTGTGGGTTTGAAAGCCACTGGCTGAGGGCAAGCCGCGCATCAACTCCCTGAGCCGCTGGTGCGTTTCCTTGTCTGAAAATGAGACTCAGACTGTTTTTACCTTTTGTCTTCCTCATGGGGTTAGGAGGAGAGGGCGATCCCCTTGGTGTCTAGCCCATGCCAGGTAGTTAGTCAAAAGTTAGCCGGAGGCAGGAAGGAGGCAGACATAGGCGAAGGGATGTGCCAAAGTAGGGGGTCGTGGTTGCCGTTATTAATCCGATGCGTATTTGAGAAGAGCTTAAACAGCAGAACCAGACTGCCTGGTTTTGAATCCTGGCTTGGCCACTTACTATAAGTTCAGCAGGTTAGTGAACCTCGTCCGCCTCGTTTTCTCCATCTGCAAACTGAGAGTAATAATAGTTCTCTCCTCGTGAGCTTGTTGTGAAGATTAAACGAGTTATTTTACATAAAGTTCTTAGAATAGAGCCTGGCACATTGTAAATGCTCAGAAAGTATTAGCTGATCTTATTTTCACCTGTGCTGGGAGAGGAGGCAGGTTAGGGCTTATCTGTCTCTTTCTACACACCCTTTTCCCTGAAGCTGGGGGAGGCCGGTGTCCTCTTCTGGAGAATTCCACTTGTAGGTTCCCATTTACTTTCTCATCTCGCCTTTGGGCCTAATTTGAGTTTCCCTTTGTTCTGGCAAAGATGCTGCCTTGCCTTGCCTTTTTAACAGCTTATGCCCCAAAGACTGTATGCCCCAAAGAAGTTGGAGCCCTGCCCCCTCCCCTGGTTGGTTCCTTATTGAGCAGTGAGTGGCCTGGGGGAGTGCCAGAGGGACCAGCCAGGAGGCCAGATCTGTGGCTACAGGGCTCAGGAAGAGGGGGCGGGACCCTCCAGAGCCAACGCCTGGGAACAGATGATCTGGAGATAAAGACTCAAGCCCACCTTCCTCTCCTCCCTGAGCTGGGAGCCCTCTCAGCCACCAGTGAGCCCTCTGTTCTTCCGGTGGTCTGACCACGGGCTCTGAGGAGATCTGTCCTCTCCTGCTTTCCCCCTGCCTCCCACCCCACCCTGATTCCCCAGCTCTGTTCTCAGCCTAACACTTCCTGGTATGCAAGTAGCTGGGTGTGTACCTAAGACCTTGTGTACAGCAGGGGTGCCGGCAGGGACACCACACCCAAGACTCTGTTCCTGCCCCAGGGCTGCTGGGTTGATAATCTTCTGGAACCCTGCAGCTTGCTGGTGGGCTCAGGTTACAAGTGAAGCTGCTCTGGGATCTGGGCTGAGGTGGGATGGAGGAAGCCAGATGAAACCAATGCATGTAATTCTGCATCTCCCAGGCTCAGGGGAAGAGAAGCAATCCTCTCCGTCCGGCGTCTCACCCGCGCCTCCCCCCTTAGACTCTCACTTCGGCTGTTTGCTTCGAGTCTCAGGCTCCATGTCTGTAAAAGAGGTTAATGATGCCTCCTTCCCTGGGCTCTGGTGAGATGATATTTTAGCCCGTGTTCCTGCCAGCCTCCAGACCTTCTTGGGTAGGAGGTGGAGGAAGTGGGCAGACTTCTTTTGAAAGGCAAGTTGCTGGAGGACAGAGCAGACAAATGGCTGCCTTTTGTCCCAGGGTGCCGTCCTTGTGAGGCCAAGAAATCGGGAGCCGGGGTTGGCACTGAGGCCACCAGGGAATCCTTCCTAAGATTCTCCCCTGATGAAATGGAGGGACAGGGAGACGCCCTTGCGCTCTGCAGCAGGATTCTGTGGGGGGCATCGAGGTGACTGGCGTGACAGCACTTTGGCAAAGTACAAGGTCAAACTCTGGGTTTGCCCTTCATCCATCCCTTGGGCCCAGAGGCCAAGGTGCAGGGCTGTGCTTTCCAGGGTTTTCAGCCAGCCAGAGGCACACCCTTAGCCCTCTCTCCTTGGGTATGAGAGCAGAGGTCCCTGGCTCTATCCTGAGAACTGACTGACGTCCCAGCACAGGCCCTGTCTGCATGACTGGCCGCTGGTGAACGTCCTTTTCTTCCCCTTTTGTAGACAGAGTGGGAAATTTAGGGGGAAGCAGAGCAGTTGTGGATTCTTTGTGGAGACAGGAGATGAGTGCTTTCCCAGCAGCTTTGGAGAAATACTGCCCCTTACCCTTCCCAGGGCTTTCCTTCCCTGTTTCCTTTTTTCTCCCTTTTTGGGGCTTGGGGTTTGTTCTCGGACTCTGTGGTTAGTTGGGCCCCTCCATTGGATCCTGCATCAAGATAAAAGGATAAACTCTATGATGTTGCTCCGGAGGGCGAGATCTGAGTCGGAGAGGTTGGGAACCCATGAAGCTGAGCGTGGTGCCCACCTGGCATTGGGAGAGCGGTGCTCCCTTTGCCCCCTGGGCGCCCCTGCTTCCCTGCCTGGCATGCTCGTGCAGTCCCCACCCCACCACCTGCTCAGATCTTCCCACCTCCGAGGCCCTGCTCCTGCCCGCTTCTTCTCTGCAGCCCCCCCACGCTGCCCCAGCACAACCTCGGGACCACTTGGGTATTTGCAGTCCAAGTTGTGTGATGTTTTATTTCACATTGTCCATTAAATGTTTCATTTGTGTTGGTCCAGTTTACCCAAATAGATTACAAAGTTCTCAAGGGCAGGGAGTGTGAGTCAAACATAATCTGGACAGAAAATTGGATACCCTTGCTTCCTTGCTTAAAACCCTACCATGCCTTCCCGATCACTGCACGGGCTTGAGAGCCACGCTGCCTCCCCCAGCCCTCCAGGCCCTGCTCCCCCTGGCCCGCACCCTCACCCCGCTCCTGCCCCTCACCCACTGCACAGCAGGCATGCCGGTGATCTTCCAGCTCCCCTCTCCCACCAAGCCTGCTCCTACCTCAGCACCAGACCTCCAGGGGGCTGCCCGCATACCCCTCCCGGCCCCCATGCGCCCATGCCAGGGCACGTGTCCCCTCCCTGGAGAAGCCGGGCCTGCCACCCATCCTCCCGAGGTCTCCCCTTCTTCATTTTCTTCATGTGTAATCATGTTTCTTTGTATCTTGTGTTTTGTGGGTCTCCCCTACTAACCTGGAAGCTCCATGGGGGTGGGGTGGGGGCGGGGGTCATATGTGTATGATACACCTCTGAATACCCCAGTTCTGGTCTCACATAGGTGCTTGGTACATTATTTGTGGGGTGAGTAGTAGTAATAGTAGCAGCTGACATTGACTGATTACCGTTGATGAGATCTTCCCCAGGGTCCCCTTAGGAAGGTAATATTACCCACGTTTTATAAATGAGGCCACCGAGGCCCAGAGCTATTAGGTGGTGGAGTTGGGGTTCAAACCTGTGCTGCTTGGCCCATCATATTTCCCTAGCAAGGACTGGACACTAAGGGTCAGTCGGTTTCAGCGCTGGGAGGGGGAGAAGCAGGACTTCTGCTTTTTCCTGCTTTCATCATTGTGTCTGGACTTTTTAGAGCTCAGGACAAGGGAACTGGAAGTCGGAGCATGGTCTGGGTATTTGAGGAGATGTGACTTCCTCTCATGAACAGACTTGGGCTCTAGCGTCATCAGAGTTAGGCAGACAGGAGGGTGGAATGAAGCTTGGCTGGGAGTTCGGCTGCTGTGGTCACCACGCAGAGGGAGCCAGCAGTGTATTCCCTCCAGCCCAGCATTTGCAGAAGTTGAGTCGCCCATTCTCTGCTAGAATGCTTCTCTTGTTGGAAAGCTCACCACCTAACTCTCGGAGACAGTGGTGGACACTCTAGTGAGCCCAAAATGCATCCCATAAATTCTCCTCACTGCTCCTGGGTCTCCAAAGCCTAAGGCCTCTTTCTTCTTCAGATGGATGAAGAGCATCAACCACATCTGACTCCCTCGATGCCTTCTCCAGATGGCAGGTTTCTAGCCCTGTCTACCAGGGGGCCTGTGGAGCGCAGCCTGGGCATCTTCGGGTGCTTTGCAACTTCGGGAAGGTCAACTTAAGTTTCTTATCTGTCAACATCAGTTCTTGTTTCAACTATGAATTTTTAATAGCATTTATTTTTTGCTCTGATTATAAAATTAATATTTACTCATTGCAAGTAATTTAGAAAATATAGAAAAACACATGGAAGAAAATGAATCCCCACCCCTTTATCCCACAAGTCCTGCTGTCGGGCATTAGGGGGATGGCTTCAGCTCCAGCCAGTGTGGGGGATGGTCCTCAGTCACTGTCACTTCACCCTCTCCACTTGTAGAACTTGGAGCATCTCGGTATGCACAAGCAGGGATGACAGATAGATTTCATCTTGCTGGTCAAGATATCATCTTGCTAATATTCCATCTTTTATTTTTTAAGATTAATTTTTAAAATTTATTTCCCCCACCCCCAACCCCTCATTGTTTGCACTCGCTGTCTGCTCTCTGTCTTCTTTAGGAGGCACCAGGAACCAAACCCAGGGCCTTCCATGTGGGAGGGAGGCACCCAATCACTTGAGCCACCTCCACTCCCTGATTGTTGTGTCTCTCATTGTGTTTCCTCGCTGTCTCTTCATTGCGTCATCTCACTGCATCATCTTGTTGCATCATTTTATTGCATCAGCTCACCACACCAGCCCGTCGTGTCAGCTGACTTTCTCGTCTTCTTTAGGAGGCATTCAGAACTGAACCCAGGACCTCCCATGTGGTAGGCGGGTGCCCAACTGCTTGAGCCACATCCACTTCCCAAATATCCCATCATTGAGAAAGAATCTGAGATACAACCAGCCTTCGCAAGAAAGCAATTGTGTGATCATTTAGCAATGTCTGCCAGGGATGCAGGAGGTAGAAAGGTGGCATGTGTACCACCTGCTCGCACTCCCTCTGCTTGGTGATGGGAATATGGAATATCAGTGACACTGAGGCTGCTCCTGGGTCTCTTTGAGATTTAGTAAAGGACCCACTGAGGAGTTGAGTTCCTATCCAACCTTCCGCCCCACTTGTAGTGTGATGAGGGAGTTTATGACTCAGGGCATGAGGCCATCATGGAAGAAAGACATGGATCTTGTTAAACTAACAAGTGAGTTGGCTGGGGGCCAGGCTCTGTAGAACTCAGACGAGGGGGTGGGCCCTGGTAGCACCCTTTGGGCCTGGCAGGGCTGCTGGGCCAGGCCTCCTCTCCTTGCAGTATTGTGTGGCTTGTAGGGGCCTGTGACAGCAGCTCTGTGCTACAAACCACAGTCTAGGTGCCCTGCCCTCAGTGGCCTTGTCTAGTGCTAATCAGTGCCACAGTATGCCCTGGGCCTGCTGGCACTCTGCTTTATTTGTCCCTCACCTCTGCTCTTCCTTCCTTTCCCTTGACCAGCCCATGAAACCCCTGAAGGCCACAGCCACCACCTCCCAGCCCGTGCTCACCATCCAGCAGATCGAGACCATCTTCTACAAGATCCAGGACATCTACGAGATCCACAAGGAGTTCTATGACAACCTCTGCCCCAAGGTGCAGCAGTGGGACAGTCAGGTCACCATGGGCCATCTCTTCCAGAAGCTGGTGAGTCTCCCTGCTGACAGACACTCCTCCTCCAGGGCCTCAGGAGAGCTGCTGCTGGTGGGAGAGGGCCTTGGGAGAGCTCCAGTCAGCCCCAGTCCTCTTGTGTCTTGGCCTCCTTGAAGGCCCGGGTCATTTCTGAGTCCTGGAAGAAAGCCTGGGCACGGGTCCTACGGGGGGGCCTGCATTCGGGGACTAGAGGGTGGAGCAAACCTGAGGTCTGTGCCTCAAGAGCCCTGTTTCTCAAGACCAGCAGTGTTGGAGGGCTGAGCACAGCTTCTGGAGCCAGGGCACGGTGGGGTTTGGATCCTGGCTCTGCCACCGGTTAAATCTGTGACTTCAGGCAACTCACCCAACCTCTCCATGACTCAGGTTCCTCGCCTATAAAAATGAGGGTAATAATAGTATTTGTATCATTGGATGGTTATGAGGATTTAATGAGAGAATATCTGAAAAGTGCCGTAGTAATGCCCAGTGCAGTTAGCCATTGCCATTGCTGTGGTCACAGCCACTATTATTATAATTAGGAAGAGGCACCCCACAGAGCATGGCTGCAGGGGAACTGCACACTTCTGGTTCTAGCAGCCCCAGAGAGCTTCACCCTGTTTGGGGATGGTGAGCCCCCATTCGTGGCTTCAGCCTGATCCCAGGAGCCTGAGCTGACTGGCCTGGGGTGGGGAGGGGCAGTCTCTCCTCAGTCCCTAGGAGGGTGGAAGAGGGTATCCAGGGGTGCCAGGGCAGGCAGCCTGGAGCAGAGTGGAGAGGCCGGCCCAGTGTGCCTTCATCTTTTGGACCCTGCTGCCACCAGGGCCCCTGATTGTATTCTCACCTCTCCAGGTCTGGTCATGACTTTGCCGCCCACCCCCACCCCCACCCCCACCCCCACCCCCATCCCAGCATCTTGACCTGGTGTCTAAGGCCCCTGAGGTGTAGGCTTGGGAGGCCGGGGTGGAGCCGGGGCAGGCAGGGCATCTGGAAGCAGTTTATTTTTAGCTGGAGCCTCCGGATATTTGATTATTCATTACTGAGAGAAGAGAATTAGCATCTCTGCTATTTGTTTTATGAGATCACCCCAGAACCAAGCTGTTGTTTCCAAGCAACCTCCACTTCCCCAGTTAATGGCCCCGGCAGGCAGGCCTTGGGCCCTACAGCGAGGGTGCCCTGTGAGCTGGCAGCGGCCATCTCAGCCGTGACCCCTGTACACTCACCTTCTGGCCCGGTGGCTCCTGCTCCTGGCTCACCTCCTGCAACTCTCTTAGGCAGTAGGATGGGAGGGTGGTGCTCCTGGGCATCTAGGCTTTTTCTTGCCATGGGGAAGAGGGCCAGGGAGGGAAAGCCCTTTCCTGGAAGAAGATTATCAATGACTTCTACTTTGGATGAGGGAGCATCTGCCATAGCTCCCCCTGGAATAGGGAGTAGACCCCCTCCCTCCCCTTTTCTTTTTGGAAAGTCTGGTCCCTCTAGGGCTGAGACCCACACCTCCCTGGACTTGGCTTCTGCCCAGGCCTCTCAGTCCACACTCTCCTCTCTGGCTTCCCTCGGCCCTTCCAGGGGAAGGGCTCTGGGTCCTTGAGGTACACAAGGATGATGCAGAAAGCAGAGTGGTCTGGTGGGGCTGAGGGGCAGCCCACCTTCCCCAGCACCTAGGTGGGAAGCAGAAGCCCCCAAGGGAGCCACTCAGCAGCCATATCCCCTTGCTGCCTCTTTGGGAAAAAAAATTAAGACAAAAAATCTAGAGAATAATGTAGCAAACAGCTGCATACTTACTTCCCAGAATTAACAAATTTTAAGCTCTGAATATATATGGCAAAACTTTTAAAAATTCATCTTTTATCATGGTTTTATATATATATATATAACGCACACATACATGTAACATAATATCCAGAAAATTGCCATTTTAGCCATGTTTAAGTGTACAGTTCGGTGACATTAATTTCATTTACAAAGTTGTGCTAGCATCACCACCGTCTATTACCAAAACTTTTTCAACACCCTGAACATAAAGTGTATCCTTTAAACATTTAATCCTGCCCCCACCCCCAGCCCCTAACTGCTAATCTGCTCTGTTTCTTAAATTTGCTTATTCTAGATGTTTCATGTATGTGGAACCATACAATATTTGTCCTTCATCTAGCTTCTTTTATTTAGCATAGTATTTTCAAGGTTTATCCAGGTGCTAGCATGCAACAGAACTTTGTTCTTTTTTATGGCTGAATGCTATTCTGTTGCATGTGTCTACCACATTCTGTGGATCCCTTCATCTGTTGATGGACACTTGGGTTGTTTCCACCTTTTGGCTGTTGTGAATAGTGCTGCTAAGAACATTGGTGTACAAGTGTCTGTTTGAGTCCCTGCTTTCAGTTCTTTGGGGTATATACTTAGGAATGGAACATAGTAAAACTTTTCTTTAATCAGGGAACTGAAGCATTACAGATGAAGGGGAAGTCTCCCTCTCCCTTCTCCTTTTCTGCCACCCTCCTGTCCTCCCCAGTAGCAGCTACTGGCATGACTTTTGGTGCATTGCCTTCTTAGGCTACAGTGTGTATTCTTACTACTTATCTTCTTTTTTTTTCTTCCTTACTACTTATCTATGTATCTCTTTATGGCTGTGTACCTGTACTTTAAAAATGTATACATGCATCATATTTTGTAACTCAATTCAACATTTGTTTTACTTGTTGGTGTTGCTACACATAGATTTAGTTCATTCATTTTCACTGCTGGGTGCCTGGTTTTCATTACTGGTGAGCATTTGCATCCAGTCTTTCTGCCATGGGGAAGAGTGAGGTAGTGAATACTCCCTGTCTGCACCTCCTTGGGCACCTATGCAAGTTTCTCTAGGGCAGCACTGTCCAATGGAACTATGATGTGTGCCACCTAAGTAATTTGAAGTTTTCTAGTAGCCACATTTTTTAATGTGAAAATAAACAGGTGAAATTAATTTTAAATATTTTCTTTAGCCCGATAGATCTGAAATAGTCTCATTTTGATATGTAATAGATATTTTTTAAAAAGTATAAATGAGATCATTTACATTCTCTTTTACATATTAAGCCTGTGGAATTCAGTGTGTATTTTCCACTTTCATCACATCTCCCTTTGGGTCAGCCACATTTCGGATGCTCAGTAGCCACATGTGGCCAGTGGCTGCCGTGTTGGACAGCACAGTTCTAGGGCATGGATGTAGGACTGAATTTGCTCAGCTGTATTCTGTGCACATTTTCAACCTTTATTTGCTCTCCAAATGATTATACTAATTTACGCCTCTACAAGAAGTCTATAAGAGGGGAGCAGATGTAGCTCAGTGGTTGAGCACCTGCTTCCCATGTACGAGATCCTGGCTTCAATCCCTGGTACCTCCGAAAAAAAAATTAAATAAAGTTGCCTCCTTACAAAAATACCAGGTGTAAACCCCACATTAAAAAAAAAAAAGTCTATAAGAGTTCATATCTTCCTCACATTCTTACCAACCCTTGATATCATTAGACTTTTACATTTTGGCTGCTCTGATGGGTGTAAAATGGTCTCGTTGTGGTTTTAATTCCAAATTCCACCCTTTTCTCCCTTAAGATGAAATGCACATGCCCAGAACAGAACAGGCTTTCCATGACTATTTGAGGAATTGAATTAATGAGCCTCAGTTTCCCCTTTTGAGAAAGGGATGTTGGGATCTGTGCTGCCTGCCAGAGGAGACGAGGCTCCGTGTGCTTGTGGATCTGAAAGCTGAGGCCGAGGGAAGTGGAGACTGTGCCTTTAAATGCTGTGTCCCACACTCAGCACGGGAGGTGGGGGGCTGAGCCAGCCACACGTGCCCACCCCACTCCCCTGTCTCTCTGTCTTCCCCCCTCCCCAGGACTCCAGCTAATTCCCGGATGTGAACGAGGTGTGAGGCATTAAGGGGCTCCAACCCTGTGAGACCTCGACAATGCTAAATAAAACCAAATGCTAGATGAGCTATATTTCTAGCATGCCAACAATGGCCCTGTCCTGCCCCCCTTCCCGCTACCCTCTCGTTAACCTTATTGGCTGAGCTGGTTTCCATGGAAACTGTCAAGTTCAAAGGGATACTGTAATATGTACATCCCTGCCTTTCCCCTCTGTTCCCAGATAGCCCTTTGGAGCTGTTAGAGATGCTGAGCTCTACGGGAGCACCGGTTAAGCTTTCATCCATTCATTAATCCTCTCTCTGTCCTGCTCCCACCCCCCTCTCCATTCTGTCTCCTCCCCGCAGGCCAGCCAGCTTGGTGTGTACAAAGCGTTTGTGGATAACTATAAAGTCGCTCTGGAGACAGCTGAGAAGTGCAGCCAGTCTAACAACCAGTTCCAGAAGATTTCAGAGGTGGGTGGC
The DNA here is from genome assembly GCA_029593785.1 of Cabassous unicinctus. NCBI lineage: Eukaryota > Metazoa > Chordata > Mammalia > Cingulata > Chlamyphoridae > Cabassous > Cabassous unicinctus. Next base: position 393 of record JAQZBX010015443.1, on the reverse strand, counting down.
TCCCTGCACAGCCACACCAAAGACGCTGGGCTTGGGGCACTGCTCAGAGCCTTCCAGCATTTGGGCCTCTCCTCCCCTGTTTGCCAGACAGGGAAGTGCTTCTCCTGACGGGTAACACTTAGCCTGGCATTTGCTTTCTCACACATGACATTTCCCCCCTCTCTGCCTCTTAGTATAAGAATATTGATTTGTTTGATTCTTTAAAATTCTATTTTAGGTTAGAGCCAAGAACAGGGAGGCCAGATAAAAAGCAGTAATCTCCCATGGCATGGTGACCTCGAGCGTGCCACTTGCCTTCTCTTGGCCTTTTGTTTCCTCTTCTGTAGAATGAGATGTTGGGTCTAGTCCAGCTCATCCCAAACTTCTTTATAAGACTCACGGGGGGGGGGGGGG
>JAQZBX010015442.1:0-30435 GCA_029593785.1 Cabassous unicinctus | reverse complement strand
CTGGCAATAGGTTTGTAGGATTGTTGGAGGAAGGGATTTAGTGTGAGGAAAGGAGGGCAAGTAAGAATGCTATTGGAGAAATCCAAGTGAGACATAATTAGGACCCTGACACAGAGAATTCAAGGGAACAGTTAAGTGACTTCATGTGGAGATGCAAGGAAATATTATGGACTCAATAGATATCTGTTGTATGAATAGATGAATGAGGCAGATTGAAGTGAGAAATGAAGAACCAAAATGTTTTTCATCTTCCTCACTCTTAAATTATTGATCAAGTCTGAATCCAATTCTCTCTTCAGAGCCTCTTCTCCGTGCCTGACACCCTTAAAGGAAAAGCAGAACCAACAGCCTGTCACTGGAATAGACTGTCTGAAGGATTTTGTGGGCTGCTGCTTTTCCTGGGAGTTTCTCTAATTAATGGGATAAAGCTGGATTGCATTGCAGAAGGGCTTGGCTTCATGTGTATCCATGTAAAGCTGCCTCAGTTGCCAAAGGAGTTATTTTTCTTGTAGCCACAAACTACTAAGCACTAGATAGATGTAAGTTAGACCAAGTTAGGAGATGCAGGAGAGGACAAAGGACATTCTAGAATCCTGTGTCTAAATGATTTATTCCTGGTTGCTCTTTAAATATAGACAGGAAAAAAATGAGATGTCTGAAGAAAGAAGAGAAGAAAGGAGGACATAAAGAAGGAAGAAAAGAAGGAATAAAGCAAGGGAGGGGGGTGAGAATGAGAAAAGAAGGAAGAAGGAATGAAAATAACAAAAGAAAGGAGAAAGTAAGGGAAGAAAGAAGAAATGAAGGGAGGGAAGGAAAGAGGAAACATGGAAAAAAGAAGGAAAAAAGGAAGAAAAACCTAATTGTTTTTGAAACTTCTCTGCTGGATGCTTTACAAAAATTTAACTAACAATTAAATGAAACAAACACTATCATCATTACTTTACAGATTAATCATCTAGATTATTACTTTTAGTGTTGTTGCCATTTTATCCTTATAGAATATTATTATTATTATATCTCTCAAGCCTTCTTCTAAAGCCACTCCCTTGGGTGGCCGGTCTATGTGTGATAAAATTGCTTACAACAAGGAAATGCAACAATTGTAAAATCACGGACTGTGTGACAAAGTTTCTGATAGGACAATTTACACTTCCTTTTTAATTCAGTTGATACTGCTATGGGGACTGCAGTTTTAGTAGTCATCATGTCAGATCCAATTTCTATGGAAATTTCAAGCTGCCGTCACTGGATAAAGTTGATGATACCATGGGCATAACATTTTTGATGATGGCAAGTTTCTGCTCTGCAGGAGTGAATTGCTTTTTTTTTTTTTCAATAGAATGTGACACGATCCACTGACAACTTAAAAATTCCTCCATAAAAGCACACAATATGAACTATACATGCTATAGATCTAATGTAGGTGAAGAGAATGATATACCTCCAAGAACATTTTTTTTTTAATTAACATGGTAAAGAGGCAGGGAAAAATAATAATCAATATGAGGCACAAACTGTCTTAACCTAAATTTAATCATTAAAATCACATCTAATGTATAGATATGTTTCTTTGGGGGACTGTTTCCTCCTTTAAATATATGACAGGTCCCAGCAGGCAGAGACAGTCTTCCTCCCTCTCCATACTTTTCCAAAGCTATTTTGCCACGCTACCCCAAAGTCCAGATTCCACAGTTAGGAATCACAGGGGCTTGGACATATCTTGACCTTCAATTTGCAACAGGTCACTGCTGGGAGTAGTTATCAGCAGATGGAAACTGCATATGATTGGTGGTGGATGGTTAGGAAGAAGTATTCTCTTACTACAATATTTGTTATGTAACTTCAACCAAAACATGTAGCTTACTATGTAAATGATACTGTTAATTCTGAGCAAATATTTTTGAATTGTTTCAACAATGTTATCTATTCGTATAACCATGGTTAATATGCAAACTGGATGGACACTTGGATAGCTGAAAATTGATCCTCTGTGATGGTATAAGGAATCCGGGAGGATTCCAGGATTTGTAGATTTATAGATGTCTTATTCTACAAGTGCCCACAATATAAAAGGAGGAGGAAGGAGCTAGGGGGATTGGCTGCCATTGCCACGAAGGCAAGTGGAGCCCAGCCTCATAGCTTCCTATATCTTTCTCCAGATCTCTTTCTATCCACTGGTGTCTCCATTTTTCTCAGTAGGAGAGATTTTTTGTGGCAACTGTGCACAGCAAAGCACTGCTTTAACTTACACGGTATGTTTATTTGGGGTAGTTTGGGGAGGAATTAATGGAGATCATGGAAAAGCTGAAGCCCTTCAAGTCATCCCAGAGTATAACTACTGCTTCTTTCACCACCACTGTACCAATTCATAAGGTAGATCTCAGCTCAACTTTTTATCCAATTTTTAAAAATTAAAAATAAGGTGTGAATTATTTAACTTTCTTCAAATATGTTACAAATGAAATAAAGAGATGAGTTAAACAAATGAATATCTCATGGACTTAATGAGACTTTGTATGTTTCACTATTGGGTTGAATGGTGTTCTTAGCCTACATCAGATTTTGTGTAGGCTTATTCCAGGGCCTGCCTACCTCAAGGATTCTACTCCTGTAGGTGAATAGCCATTATTCTATTTTCCAATGTGAAGAAGCTCGAGGGGATGGAACGCTTTTGGGCAATCTGTTACAGTGCAGTAATCTCTTCTGTTACCTTGTGGGTTTGTATAGGAGACATTGCAGGAATGTGCTTTCCTGCAATGGGCCAGAGTGAGCTGTTCTTCTCTTAACAGAGATTGATAATATAGACTAGGTTATGACAATCAAGGCAGCTTATAGGATTCATGTGGAATAGAGAAAGTTAAAAGTCAATAAGGACATGGATCTAAGCCCTGAGAGTTCCCCAGGATCTGAGAGGTTACAGTAGTTAGCAGTTCCTAGACTTCTCTACTAAAAACTCTAGCTGTTGTTCAGAGAAAAAAAGGTCTTAAATGGTATTTATTGCCTCTTCACAGATTTATTTTGCTGGCTTTGTCTTTTTGGTGTTTTGTACATCTTGGAATTTTATCCTAAAAATCTATCTCTTTTTTTTTTTCAGAAGATAAGGCAATAATTCTTACTGGATAAAGCAATGTATGTCTCCTGAAGCTTTGGTGATGCCAGAGTAGGAATGAAGTGCTGTGTCTCTCTCAGCTTCCCCCATTGGCCCTGCCCTGTGCACATAGGGCTTCTTTAGATTTCTTCTATCTTCAAAGGGCATAGCAGTATGCAGGTCCAGTTAAAAGATCATTCTCAATTCCTACCTGAGAGAGGGACAAATCAGAATGAACAACAAGACCAATACCAATCTACCCCCAACTGCTGTCCAGAATTTTAACTATAAAATCTTGAGATGCTGCTTCATCAAAACTGCACTGGCCTTGACATGTGAGCCTCCCTGGGCAGTGGTCCTGGGCAGATAAAAAGGCAAATTACACTGCACTTTTGGAAAGAAAAATGGGAGCTCTGTGTAGTGCTGGTTCATGTGTCATCACTATTTTCAAGACAAGTGAAATGTCAATGCTAAAATACTCTCCAACTATCTATAAAATAATGTAAGCCAGATATGCAGTCATGACAGAGTTTTGAAATATTATTCAATTGGTTTTCCCCATCAGGACAAGTCAAAAATATATTTTCTGCCTCACATTTATTAAAAAGGCTACTGAATTAAAAGTAAAAATATGGCAACAGTCTCGTATCCTGTCAAATTTAATCTATTTGCAATAGTCCAATCTATCTGACAAAAATGCATTGTACTGAAATTGGAAAGCTTCAGTAAGATGTTTGATTTTTCCTCTTTTAAGACTATTATTATGCATTGTATTTGGACAACAATAGGCAGTGCTTAGTAATGTGTTGAACTCTTGCTATTCCTTTAAGTTATCTTTCCTGTTTTTCACAAAATGGAAAGCTACTGCAGATTAACAATATTTTATTTCAATTTTAATGAAATTTTAAAAGATCTACAGTCATGTGTGACAATAAACTTATGGAAATATGGAGGCACGGGTATATATGCAGTGAACTGTTTTTAAAATATTAATTGACCCACAAATGTTAACAGATACTGTTTTAATGTGATAGAATTTTTAATATTTCCTCTTTGTTAATTAAGAGAATTATGTAATGTCATCAAATTTATTTTTTGTTACTTTACTTATAGAAAAATACAGAGGCTTATTGCTTCCAAAATGCATTTTGAATAGCAGTAATGCTCTGTAAATTTGTAATTATTTATATTCTCGATCAACATTTCATTAATCTGCCTATTTGATATTAATTGCTTGTGTAGATTTTAAGGGCACAAAAGGAAATAAAGCATAGTTTCCACCTTCATGAGCTCACAATCTAGTAGGATTACCCTAAGATTTTTTTACAAAGGCTTTTAAATAAAGGTTGTCTTATGGTTTTAAAAATGTTATTTAAAATCTTTACAAATTAATGCCAAGGCTAAACACTTTGGCATATCTCTAAAAAATGTTTCTCTCTATATTCACATATGTCAGCAGAAAATAAAAACAAACAAGCTTGGTATTTATATGGATTCTGGAAAAATAATTAAAAGATATTAACAAGATACTAATGACATTCATCTAACTTCTACATGCACCAATCTGACTGTAAAAGTATAAAACCAGCGGTCGCGGCGGTGAGTGGGACGCTGGAGGGAATCTGGCAGGGACTGTCGGGGTACGATTCTACCCCGGCTCTGGGACCACGGCAGGAGAAGGGAGCATTCACCTTTCCTTCATGAGGCCAAAGATGCCTCCCTTTGGAAATACGTTCAGTCCAAAGAAGACACCTCCTCGAAAATCAGCTTCTCTCTCCAACCTGAATTCTTTGGATCGGTCAACACGGGAGGTTGAGCTGGGCCTTGACTACGGAACCCCCACCATGAACCTGGCAGGGCAAAGCCTGAAGTTTGAGAATGGCCAGTGGATAGCAGAGACAGGGATCAGTGGAGGCGTGGACCGGAGGGAAGCTCAGCACCTTCGCAGGCGGAACCAGCAGTTAGAAGAAGAGAACAATCTCTTGAGACTCAAAGTGGACATCCTGCTGGACATGCTCTCTGAGACCACTGCTGAATCCCATTTAATGGAGAAGGAATTGGATGAACTGAAGAGTATCAACCGGAGGAGAAAATGAAGACCCCAAAGAGATTTGTTAGGAGAGTGGGGAGTATCCCAGTGATCAGAGGAGTAGGATGTGGCTGAGGTTATTTTTGTAGCCAAACTAGTGGATTAGGTCCTGAGAGAAAGTATCATATAGTGGGGCCAAAAGTCACTGGCACTCTAGGGTTGTCAGTAAAAAGATGACAGTGTAATCGAGCAAACCAAGATGCCAGGCCAGGACAATAGCTAGGAATTTTTTCTAGGTGCACTGGATAGGGATGCCAGTCTGTAAACAAGACTTGAGGGACATCTGTGGGTGAGCTAAGCGTTGGGTGCTGTCTACACATGCAAGAATACAAATGCATGTGAACCAGACTCACAACTATTGGACAGACACTGTCAGGAGAAGTAGCTGAAATTTATCCTATCATCCCTTAACTTCAGTGTTTGGGATGTGGCACCAGTTCTGAGGAGGTCTGTGGCAGGGGTCTCAGATGGGTGGCTCTCCTGGTTTGCTGTCCCTCATGCCACTCTCCCTGCCTTTAAAGAATACTCATTCCCCAAATCCACAACCTCTTCTGACTTCAGCTTCTCAGCAGCAGGCACCAGCATTCCGTGGCTGCCCTGCTACTTTCCTGTTTACAGTATTTTTTTAAATTAAATCATGTTAAATGAAAAAAAAAAAAAGTATAAAACCATGCTAATCTATACACTTAAATGTCACTTTAACTTTCAAAGACGCTATATTAATCAGTTCAATTAATAGGTCAAGGTTTAAGAATTGCAGAGAAAAAGGAGAAATTATAGGAATAATTTCCTTTCCCCCTTCTACCATAAGATCCTTCCTGCCCCCAAATCATGATCCAGATGGAACCCAAGACCTTAACTTAGAAATGGTTGTGAATATTACTGCATTACTACAAAACAAGAATAGATCTTATCAAATTGAGACTCCCAAGAGCTTTATTGCTTTGTGAAAAACTTATAAACCTGGATATCAGGAAATATTCAAGTAAATTAGAGTACCTAGATAAATCCACAATGTCCATTTGCTTTTACCACTTTGACACAGAGTTCTAATCATTCGAGAAATGATGATTTCTCCACCTAAAAAATGGAAATGTGTCATGGGAAAGAACGTTAGAAATTATTCTGTGTACATTTGCCTGTTTAGTAATGAGGAAGTTGAAATCCAAAGAGATTAATCACAGAGCAGGCAAAGGTTCTCCTGGCCTCCAGTGGGATCATGGGATCTTGACATCGGACTATAATATGCAAAGGCAGATTTACAAAGAAGCTATTGAAATATAAGGTCAAGGCCCCTCACCAGAATATGTGGCCCCTCTTCCCAGGACTTGAAAAAGACCTAACAGTTTTGAATTGACAAATTAGTAAAAAATTATTTGAGTGCTCCTCCAAATTATATAAGCTGCAGGCTCCTTTTCCCTGCTAATATGGTTATAATGTAGAGTTTTGTATTATTGTAACTTATTAACTGTTAACTGGAGTTCACTGGAATGGACTACGCTTATGGCAAAGGTTTGCTTATTATTTTTTTCGCAAAGACTCAGCCAAATTAAGGAGTCTACATTGGATAATCAGGAGCTTATCTGTTTTAAAGTATCAATTTCATATATTATCAAAGACATTACTACCTATGAGTCAATTTTTCTCCCTGTTTCATAAGGACTCCTTTCTCACTACCAGTAATTAAAAGCTGCCTAATAGCAAAATAACTTCAGAATTCATGTATTTCCCAGTTTATTTAAATAAAAACATAACATGGGTTAAAAATATAGAAGACAAACTATATTTCAAAACTAAGTCGGTCTTACAGTCAGTGAATTTTTATTATATTAAAACCAAACTTTGACTTATGTTCAAAGGTGAGGAATTCCAAAGAAAGTGAGTCTTCCTATTTATTTCATTCCCTGGAGTGTCTCACCGTTCATTATTCACACGGGAGAGAATATAGAGGCCATGGTTAATAAGGTAATACTGCAACACTGTTTTATACTCTAGACAGAGATTTTTTTCACTCCATTGCACATGCTGAACATTTAGTTTTAGTTCCATGATTAAGAGTATGAATTAATAATGAAATGCTTCAGCAGACAGAACATTATGATCAGAGTAAAATGTCAACAAAAACAAGAAAGAGAAAGGGTCAGCACACTTTACTATATGAATGAAACCATGAACTACAAATCCACAAACACAGAATATTTTTTGATGATTTGAAGCAAAACAAAACAAAACAAAAAAAACATATTCAACTTATTCCTGACATGTTAGAAAACATTTTTACTTGAGGAGAACATAGAGCTATCATTTAGGGAGTTTCTCTAGCTCTTTGGGTGCTCAGGAATATATGTAACATTCTAAGCAACATAAATCAATTAAATCTAGTTAGATAATATCATTACCCATGTAAATAAGCCCTAGATAGTAAGATCCTGCAAACACAGTATTGGAAGAATAATATTTTAGGAAAAAGATGCCTGGTCAAAGTAAAAATTTTTTATATTTTTGCCCAAACTGAATGCAATATTGTTTTTGGGAAAAAACTCCAATTTACTGATCTGCAGTCCCCTATTTCGTAAAAAGAGCAGATTGGAAGAGATAACATTTCAAGGACAGATTTCCACGGCATTGTAAAGTTCTTTAATACGCTAACATCTATTCCCGGTGGAGCAGAAAGCCCTTGGCCATTTATATTTGGGAAACTCATAACACCCTTAATTTCTTCTTACAGAGTTAAATAAAAGAACCAGAAAGTTTGCAGTAAGGAAATCCTTTTGCTTCGTTTAGTCCAGGATTTCCCAAACATTTTTGACTTTTGAGATTTGGTTTTCTCTGAACGTGTATTGATGGTATTGCCTATTCTAACTACCTTGTAACAGTAGAAGTATTCTATTCAACAAAACTCAAGAAAAACAGAGTCAGAGAATCTCAAAGTTTCTTTTAGGTTCTCAAATTAGGTTCTTAATATTTATTTCTTGAAGAAATAAAAGCTATATATAATATTACAGACTTGCTTGACCACTGTCACATTTATTATTTCATTTATATTTTGCTTTCTGTATTTAGCTGGCAAAGTATTGATGACTCATATCATCATTAAATTATATTTTTCTATTATTTGACCATGGAGAAACATTGAACTCTTATCCTGTTTGTAATAAATATGCACAGTCAATGCTAATTACGTATTTTGAAGGTAATATTTTCTAAAAGAATAATAAATCTACCTAAAACCATGAATATTCTAGTTATAATGCCCACAAACACTTTCACAAATTCAAAAATGATCAAATGTTACCATCAACTATTTGAAATCTACCATCAAATATTTGAAATCTTTCCCAATAGTTAATTTATTAATTGTAGGAAACATATAATACCATTTTGGAGCCAAATTCAAAGTTATGAACTTTTCTCAAAAAAAATTTTTATAATCTATTTTTTTAAGAATTAAATTCTACATGCATTGCACTCTGTTAAATATAAACAACACGTTTCTCCGAGACTCTTGTTCCTGATTTTGATCTATTTAAAATAAAAAGAAAGGGAGAGAGAGAGGAGAAAGTGAGTTAAACTACCAGTGTCATGAATTCTGCCTTCTGCCTTTGACATTAAACAGCATGCTTAAATGCTGCAGAATTGAAAGTTCTGTTTTGGATTTATTTACAGTGTAATAATTATAACACAGTGTTATAACATTAATTTCCAAGCAGCTCAGATCTCATTCTTTTCATTTGTTTTTGTTTGTTGTTGTTGTTGTTTTAGATGGACTATCTTAAACAGTCAGACAGTTTTTTTGTTGTTTTTATTTGTTTGTTTGTTTTTGTTTTTTGTTTTATTAGGACATTGAAGCTTAGGAAGGTTATCTTAAAAAGAAAAAAACTATCCCTGTAATAACGCAAAGAGTAGCAATAAAAATATCAGCTCTGACCATGAATTAAAATAGAAGTGTTAGAATGGTCTATTTAACTTACAATATGGTATACATTTTATGCTTGGTTAATACCTGAGCTTTGAAATAATAAGAAATTCAAAATGAAGTCACCCTTTGAAACATAAATTATCTAAAGTATTTCCATATGAAATATTGAAGCATGTTTTCCAAAAGTTCAACTGGACATGAATTTCACTTTTCCCCACAGTTCAACACAATATGGTATTTACATGGCTGCTCCTGCCAATGAACAGGCATATATCTTGTGAAAACTAGGTCCTTTGAATTTTATAAAAATACTGAATTTCCTATATCCAATAGAGGATAACAGCTATATCCAATAGAAAATAGCTACCATTTAACAAGTTAACTATACACTAGGTACTGTGATAAGAGTGCATAATTAATGTTCATGGAGAATTTCTAAATAGGTATTATTTTATCACAATCCTTTTTTGTGGTTGAGTAGAAAGATATTCAGTAAGGTATACTAACTTCATATTTTAACAGCCAGTAAATGCCACAGAATGAAGTTTTCAAATTCTGGAGCCCAGACCATCTGAGCTGCCTTGGCCTAGTGCTCATTGTGCAAAGTCTGGGGGTTGGGGAGGGGTGGGTAGAAAGGAGAGATTGTTTGAGCTACAATGACTGTTGGGTTGATGGTCCAATATTTGTAGGAAGGGCTATGTAGGTATGAGAGGCAAGTGAGATGTGATGGGGGAAGATGCTAATGCCACACAGGTCATCCAGGGACCATGCTGGGGCTGGATAGGGGAAGCCCTCCCTCTCATTCCTGAAACCCACCTGTGGATAATCATGGGCATGGATAAGGGCAAAGATTCTCTCTACCAAAGTCCAGGTGATATCTCTTGGGCAATAAACTGGACGTTAAATCACTCCCAACCCTATCTACAGCCCAGGTGAACCAAAGCAATTCCCAGCTGAAAGATCAGCATGTTCAATAAAGAAGGTGGGACAAATGAGACCTATGCCTGGAACTAACATCTGACCACCCAAGACACTCAAGATGCACTGAGTGCCCAGATACACCAGCCTCTGGCTGGGTAATCTGACTGAATATATTTTTCAAAAAGTGTTAAAAATCACAACATTTCAGATAATGTTTCTAACACATTTACAAATATTAACTTTTTAAATTTAATTTTCATAGTCATCCCACAAAGTGGAAACTATTATTACCCCCCATTTTCGGAATAAGAAACAGAGTTATAGAGTAATTAAGTAATATGCCCAAAGTTTCCCAGCTGGTAAATGGCAGAGACAGAATTCAAATCCCTGGAGTCTGGTTCTAATCTGTGTTCTTAAGCATAATACAATGATACTTGTCATTGCCTGAGCAGTTGCACCCCACTGATGGTCCTGGAAGACTGACATTTTGGACAAACTGGTCTGGACAGCTTACTCACCAGTCTACACAGCACAGACAAGACTCATCACCCTAATAGCTCAAGCAGATTAATTATTGTAGGTACTGACTGCTTTCACCCTGAGTAAGATGCTATTTTAAGTTGAATTTTTAACAAGATCATCAACAGAGGAAGAAAATGAAAGTCCTGATATAAGCAAGCTATATTCTATTCCAGATGAGGGTGGAAAAAGAACCCCAGGGATGATTGGAGAGGAGTAACCATGGTAATTAAGAGCATGGACTTTATATCCAGTTTACCAAAATTCAAGATTCTAGGGCCACCACTCAACAAATGTGTGACTTGAAAAGTTACTGAGACTTTTTCAATCTTTAATTCCTCATCTCTAAAAGGTGGATCATAATGCCTACCTATTTGTGCTGTTGTAAGGATTAAATGTAAAGCACTTACAGGGAATATAGCACTTACCAAGGATAAAATAAGGGGAGGCTATTAAACCTATTTACATTTAAGAGGATGAGAAGAACCTGGACAAATGCAAGAAGATAAATACAGATCTCATCACACAAAGGTGTTTTCTCTAACCATCCTGGGTGAAGCAATTTTAGCAGTCCCTTAGTGAGAAGAAATTGGATATCAATACCAGTACCCTACATTGTGCCTCCTTTCAAGTGTTGATTAAAAGCATAATCATATTAGTTGTTCTCATATTTTTTAATAAATTAATTTTATTGAACATATTAATAAGACATAAATCCATCCAAAGTGTACAATCAATGGTATTTGGCATAATCACATAGCTGTACATTCATAACTTCAATCATTTTTTTTTTCATCTACAGTAGATTTCAAAATATGGCCACAATTCCTCCCAATATGGTAGACATATCACTATGCTGTGTGATTTTGCTACTCTTCCCATTAGTGGGTGGCATATATTTCTCCACTCTTTGAATCTAGGCTGGCATTTATCCAATAGAATGAGGCAGAAATGATGTTGTTATACCTCCAATTCTAGGTCTTAGGAAATTTTGAAGGAGTCTGCTCTTATTTTTTTTGGAATGCTGTCCAGAAACTACCATATAAAGAAGCCAAGCTAGCATACTGGAGAATGAGAGGTCGCATGAAGAATGAAAGTGCCTTAGCCAACAGCAGGCACCACCTGCCAGATGTGTGAGTGATGCCACCTATGACAGTTTGAATTTAGTGAATCCAAAATAAAGATTATACTTTTGAACTAATCCATTCCTCTATGTGAGATCCTTTGATTGCATTAGATTCAGTTAAGGGGCTTTGATTAGATCACATGATTAGATCACTATTCACTGGACTACATCAGTGAGGCATGACTCACGTTGGGTCTCTGCCCTATTACTGGAGCCTTATATAAATGGAGACACAGAGAACAGACACACAGAGATAAAAAAGGGTTGCTATTTTGACCCAGCCATGTGTGAGACAGGGCTTGAGGATCATTAGCAGCCAAAGCTGACGTGTGAAACCCGCAAAAGGCTGAGCCCATGTAGCAGCTTACGGCTGAAGAGATGAGCCATATGCCTGATCGCCCACAGCTGAGCTTGGGGAGAGAGCAGAGCAGCCATGGCTGAGAGAGGAAGCCCAGAAACAGATAATCAGCCATATATGCCTGATTGCCCACAGTTGAGTTCTGAGAGATGGTGAGCCTTAAGGGGAAGACAGGGACCTCAGCAGAGATTGCCTACCATCTTGCCTCACCACATGGCAAGATGCCAGGATCACCAGCAACTGACTTTGGTGAGAAAGCATCTCTGATGGTGCCTTGATTTAGACATTTCATAGCCTCAGAACTGTAAGATTTTCCCCTAATAAAATTCCCATTATAAAAGCCAACCAATTTCTGGTAATTTTGCATTGGCAACTTCTGGCAAGCTAAGACACCTTCTTACCCCAGCCAAGCCAAAATCAGCAGAGGAAACAATAAGAATTTTTAGAAAAAATAGTCACTAATAAGCAATTAAGTTTTGGGGGGTAAGTGGAAAACAGCAACAGATCATTAAAACAGCATCTTTGTGGGCTTCTGAATTAAAGAACAATTTTCTGTAATTCCTACATAGTTTCTAAGACTGGGAGAATGTCATGTAACTATTAGAGCCTAGGTTCTGATTCCTAAATTGGGCTGAACAGGCAGACATTTAGAGGAAAAATGTCTTTGCTAGGCTTATGTCAGTCTATTTGATACTCTGATAATTACCACTTCTACCTAAGACCCAGAGCTATTTTCTGCATAGAATTTTAGACTTCTGAAACTATTTACAAATAGAGTGTAGATTAGAGCACAGACTTAAGAGTTAAATGGACCCCAAATCAATTAACAGCTCTACCATTTACTAGAAAATGACCTTAGAAAACATACTATATAAGTATTAACAAATATATTATATGTGTGTGTGAATTTCTAATACATTGAATAAATATGACTCATAGGATGCAATCACAAGACAACTTAATTTTTATCTACTAGAATACCTTTAAACTTTCTTTCAATGGTGGGGGTGTGAGGGTATTCTTTTCTTGCCCATATATAAAACTGATCACTAAACCTATTTCCTACTCATCATGGGTTCAGAGCTAAGCCATATGTCTTCCAAGTTATTAGAAAAGAAATGTAGTCTTATACAATTAAAGATAGAAAACAAGAGAAACAAAAAAATATTTAAAATAAAACACAGAATAAGAAGATAGAAAGAAGACCAAAGCAAATATATAATAGTAATTAATAATGGGTTTAAGTCCTTCAGTTAGAGAGAAGACTTGTCAAATTGGATCAACAAGCAATATTAAACTATATGCCTCTATGAAATACTCACTAAATTCAAGTCATATAAAAGGTTTAAAAGAATAAGCATTAGCCATGATGTGTTAGATCTATAGTGATAAATATTTTAATATCAGAGTAATCTGAATATCTGGTGTTGGAAATTGAATCATATCACCCACCAAAAAGCATGTTCAGATTTCAACCCCTGGTACTGTGGATGTGAATCCATTCATAAATAGGACCTTTGAAGATGTTATTAGTTAATATGTTATTAGTTAAGCATGCGCCTTAATCCAATATGATTGAAGCCCTAATGAGCAAGGGAAATTAGACATGGAAAAAAAAGCCACAGAAGCAGCCACAAACTGAAAAGTCAATGGAACATGAGAGTGAAAGGAGAAGAAAACGCTGTGTGCCTTGTCATGTGACTGATAAACTAAGGAACCCCAAGATTGCCAGCTAGCCAGACAATACCAATCCTGGGAGGAAGCAAGCTTTCTAGCCTTTGAAACTGTGAGTCAATAAATTCCTATTGTGAAGCCAACCCATTGTATGGTATTTGTTTTAGCAGCTAGGAAACAAACATTTGGCAAAAATCATTGTACAGTGTATAGATTATTTTTGAATAACCGTACAATACAAAATAAAATATAAATGTTTTAAACTTTATATACAGGATAACATAGCATTGAAATGTAAAGAGCAGAGACTTCTAGAAAAGGCAGAAAAAGACTCCCGAGTCTTATAACTAAGAGCCGCAGTACTCAAATGTGAAGCATTATACCAGTATTCATTGCTATTATTATAGCACTGTGGTTGGCACTAAGGGAGATAGAGAAGAGTCTGTTTAGTTTATTGCTTCATATGAGGAGACAGCCCATGTATTCTGGTATCAAACTGATTGAAATAAACACTGAATACTGTAGAAGTTCCAGGAGAAACAGACCACTGTGGATAGGAGCAGAAAAAGAAATCATTACGGGATGGTATAAGTGGACTAAAACTTGATCTTGTTGTGGACAGATGAGAAGTGAAATTAAATATGTTTTGGTTTTGGTTCCTTAATTTTTTATAATGTTTATTGATTGAATAATGAATAACTTCAGAATGCCTAGACTTAGGAAAATATAATGGTGAATAGTTTACTGACAGTCTTATATCAGTAGGGGTACAAAGATGGAAAGCTATTATTTCATTCCAACTGCTCTTTCCAACTTTTCTCTTTTTTATCCCTTAAAATAGTGCAAGCAGATTTTATGGGATCAAGTCACTGTCAGCTATTTAAAACTCCTGTCTAGTCTAATTTAACACTCTAAATTGATTACTTCACTTCCTCCAGCTCAGGTTTACACCATGGCCTGAGGGACATGCAGTGCAGGAATTCTGCTGGTCTCTTCCTTTCCTCGTCTGGTGTGTTCAGGCAGGATGAAGAGTCCTCTTGGAATGAGCATGTCTGGCTGCTATTGTTACTCCCTTTCTGGCTTTACTGAAGTGCTTTTTCTGCCTTTTGTGAGGCCAGTATCAAGAAGTTTATTATAAACTGAGTTGCATAGTAATTCATTTAATGGTCTAGGTTGATGGCTTCCCACTCTACAGATGTGATGCAACTCTGCCATCTCTTTAACATTCCACTTCAGCTTTTGCACTTGGGGATAAAACTTACAGGCTCTTCCTCTGTGGATCCACTAGTTGATAGCAGGCATGGTTTTCTTACCTCCTGTTCAACTATTCCAATGCCCTCAGCTCCTGAAAAAGCTGGTACATCCCACAGGCCTTTGCTGCTATGATGTCCTTCCCTAAAAGCCCACCCAATTAGGTATGGTGCTATCTAGAGAGCCCATGTCTGGATATGTTCTGTTGTGACCACTTGAACCAGAGGAAACTCATGCACCATGTCACATCAAATGTGGGATTGCAGGCTGCTCTGCTGACATCTTCTCTCAGCCCTGCCATCTCTGACTCTTTACTCCATTAGGCACAGAGAGTTGCTCAGCAATTCCACACATAAGCAAATATAAATGCAGAATGGAAAGTCAGCCTAACGCTCAAACCCTATGTGTATTCTCTTGGAATCTTACCCCACTTTCCTAGGGTAGGGAGAGAACACACTCTCCCATGAAGAAGAAAAGGGAATGTCACAGCACCCTACCTCCAAGCCCACATGTCACAACTCTATTGATTGGTTACCTATCTGCCTCTTTACTCCTTAGGCTTCTGTTACAAAGACTGAGGCAGTAAGAGTGCTTTTTGTGGGTAGCAGAGCCAGTCTCCAACTGTTTTCGTCTGTCTCTACAATATGAGGTATTTAGTAGCTTTGGGGGATCACGTTTGGGTATTATTCACCAATTCTGGCAAAAGGAAAAGTGCTTTTCAATGCTCTTTTATGTTGTGATGTCCAGTTCTCAAATGATATTGTCATTTTGTTTTCACCATCATGCTAAATTATCATTATTAATGTAATTTTTCTTACTTCCGGACTTCCTTCACAGTAACTGATTCTAGGTGCTTTGGTTCATGTTTAAAAATCTGTACTTTGTTTTTAAATCATTTATATACCTCTTAAGTAGTATAGCACTTTCTAAAATATTGGTTTTATATATGATTTAAATAGATTATGATTTAAAATCATAATCTATTTAAAATCATAATCATTTAAAATCATAATCTATTTAAATGATTCTATGATTTTAAATAGAAGCTCAACTAAATATCACTCATTTTTATCATGGTACTCAGTTGGCTCAAATGAAAACTGTGGTTGAAATTATTTGAGACAATTGCAAGTTTTGTTAGTCTTTCTATTTGATTAAAATCTGAAAATTAATTTTTCTCTCTTTCCACATTAGGAATAACAACACAAAAAGAAAAAAATACGAGATCTACTTTGGAACACATCTATAATAGCCTACAATCCTCATCAATACAATGACAGCAAATCTTATTCCTGAGCTGTTCAAACCATAATTATCAGTTAGTTTGACATGTAGTAGAATAAATAGAAGGTAAACTATGTATCCTTCATTCTTATATTATTCTGTAGTGTCTACTTGGTTCAAATGAAAACTGTGGTCAAAATATTCTGCTGTTACAGACAGAAAAATGTTTAACCACTAAACCACTTGATTAATTTATCTGGCAGCTAAAATATTTTGGTTTATTCAGTGGTCCCAACTTCTAAAACAATTTACTCTTAAACATGAATATTTAATGGAATATAAGGGATCGGTGTTATTGTCTAAAATATTTGCTATTCTACTTCCAGGGCCTGTGTTAAATGAATGAATGAATGAGTCAATCAATCAATCAATGAATATTGCAAGAAGTAAATATTCCTTTCAACTAGGTGTAATTTTTGGTTATTAAAAAAACAAGCTAGAGATGAAGGAAAGCTTATATGGATCAGACTTATTTGTGCCTTTCTATGGCAGCAGTGTCTTCATCCCCTCAACTATTTATCCATTCACAATATTTCTTCATGTCAACATGTTTTGGCAGTGATGCAGCAGAGAACAGAAAAACAATGTCACCACATTCATAATGTTTACGTTCTGATTGGGGAGACAGACTATAAACATAAACAGATCAATAGATAATAAGTGGTAAATACTAGTCAGAAAAACAAAGCAGGGTGAGAGAATACAGCATCCTGGGTTTTGACAGGAATATTCTTTTTTTGTCATCCTAATGATCACCAAATAATTAATTCCACAATTTTGAGTACTTCATATCATTAATTCAACAAATACTTATTGAGTACCTAGCATGTGCTAGGCAACAGAAAGGCAATGGAGAAAAAAATCAGGCATGTAACCTGCCCTCAAGGAGCTAATGGACTAGTGTGGAAGAGAAATATTATTCCAGCAATAACTTATATACATGCAAAACATGGTAAATGCTACAAAAGCATTTTTCATCCCTTGTACTTATCAAACCATTTTCATGGTGTCTCACTCACACACAATGTCCTTGAGATGGATAATAGTGGTTCTGTTGTGCTCACTGCTGTAGGTCTTTAATCAATCACCTAGGATACATGAGATGTTCTGAGAACTTAAAAAGTAAACCTAACTAATTCCAATGGCAAGACCTCGACTCAGGTTAGTCATCAAAGTAAATCTACTGTTACCTCAATAACATGGATCATTGCTTTGACTCTCCACTTGCCTTAGTGATGGGGACTTTACTTCTTAGAAGCAGGATAAAACTAGATGTAGTCTATTTTTTTAAGATGCATGGAAACTGCTATTTCTAATATAATATAAAACCAGGTTTAATTTTCCAAAACAAAAATATAATAGCAGAACAAAGGAAAACAAACATGCTTTTAAAAACTCAAGGCATATTATAATAATCCATAGTGTTTGTTGAGTTGTAGAATATTTAAAATACAAATTATGTTTCATATAAAATGATAATTTTGTAGAATAACAAGATTTTACAAATGGAATTATTTTAGCCTTTAAATTTCTCATTGTTTTTATTTGCTAAAATATTTATTAGTATCTACCACTGAGATGTTGGTTAGTTTCCACATTTTAGCAAGTAAGTATATATGAATTTGAATGATGAAAGACAGGATCAAGGTCAAGAAGATGGGTTTAATTATTTGGCAAATTTAAGATGATGCAAACATTTTTCAGTGATTACTACTTACATAGACATAGACATAAGCCTTCTCTCTTTTTTATTGATCTGTAATTAGGTGCTCTTCTCATGAGATTACCATGCTAAATTTCCCAAGCAAATAGAACAGTAGACTTAATTCCATCTCCATCATTCTAGAAAAAAAATATTCAACTTTGAGGACATTTCACCTCAGTCTTTCTCATTAATTGTCCAAATTCATCTACAGTTATAGTATTCTAGAAATATGCATGATATTCGGTTATGAAAGATTTTGAACATATCAAAATATGTCACAATTTTTAAAATGATTTTTATTTACACAAGTAAAACATGCATACACTGGTATACATGGCAAAATTTTAAATAATCAAAAATATCTGTATTCCCTTCTATTTACATGCTCTAAGTACAATTATGAGAGTTAACCATGATCAATAATTTAGTGATGAATATGTTAATAGACTTTTTTTCTGGACACTTATACACATGCACACACATGCAGACACACAATTTTTTTAGCATATTTTTCAGGTAAAAGACAGAAATGTATCATTTTGTAACTTGTTTTATTCATTTAAGTTAAGATTTTGAAGTTTATTCATGTCATTCATTTTCCTTTCAATGGTCAATTAGGTAGTCTACAGTTTTTCACTTTTATGAATATTGCTTCAATAAACATCTTTACACATACTACATGGGCACATGATTAAATATTTCTCTTAAGTGAACATGAAGAAGTGGAATTGGTAGGTCACAGCTGCAATATAAAGAAAGTCACCAAAATTACCTTTCAAAATGGTTGTACCAATTTCCACTGCCACCAATGATGCAAGAGAGTACCTTCTCTTGTGCCCTCACTTCATGATATTATCAAACTATGTTGTTATTTCTAGACTGTTCAGTGGAAAATACGATCTAATTTCATTTTAATTTGCTTTCCCCAGATTATTGTTGCAGTTGAACAATCCCCAATTATAGTGATTGGCCTTTTACACCTCACATTGTATGAATTGTTTGTTCATTTGTTTGGTGACTTTTTTTCTGTTAGATTGTATATATTTGCTTTTTAATTGGTTTGCAATTTGTAGGAGTTCTTTATTTATTTTGGAGATAATTAAGTTATCTATTATAAATGTTTAACTATTTCTTCAGTTTATCAACTATTTTGAACTCTGTCATTATACAGTTTAATTTTATAAGTGGTCAATTTATAAATCATTAATTTTATAGCGATTGCTTATTAAGCATTTTAATAAAGGCCTTTTTTACACCAAAGTTGTATAAATATTCTCCCAACATCATTTCTTCTGAATATCTTTTTTTCATTTAGGTCTGTAATTCATCTCTAGTTTGTTTTTGGAAATAGCATAGTGAAGAGATATAACTGCAATTGTGTAGCTATTTGTTTACACACTATTTATTAAATTGTCCATGGAAATGTTTTATGTAAATGCATACTTCCAAATGTATTGTTTCTAAACAATAATTTAACTAATTTAATTTAACTTTCTTTCATTTTGTCTTTTTTCTGCAATATTCTGAAAAAAATCTTTTAGCTTACTAGTTCATTCTTCATCTTTGATCATTTTGTTATTCATCCTACTGAATGATTTTTATTTCATCACATTTTTATCTTCAAGATTTGCTACCAATCCCTTAACTTCAGTGTCACTCTCTCTCAAGTCTTTCTGAGAACACAAATTATATTTATTTTAATTCTTATTTCCTAGTTGCTCTAATTAAATCACTCTTTTGGGTTTGAGTTCTTCTGCTTGTTGAGTTTGGAACCTCTATTTTATGGTGTTAACATTCCTCAAATGTTAGGTGACTCTTGTTTGTGTATTTTATTTTATATTTGATGTGTTCTGTTCTGTTTGTGGTAGTGAATGCTTCAGGTTTCCAGTGATTGTGAGGGAGCATGTGGAAAGGATTCTGGGGAAGAGGCAGGACTTCTGGGTAGAATAGCTCCTGAATTTTCTTGGGTTTTGCCCAACACCCAAGGAATCTCTTCCTGGTTAATAATACAGATATAAAGGTATAAAAATAAAAATAATTTTTTCTGTAATTCATTTTAATTTTCCATAAGCTGAGATCAGATTGTATTTTGTGCTTGGATTACCATTTTGACCCATCTCCAATCAATAGTTTTATAAACTTTTCTAATTCATAATTGAATCGCAGTGGTCATAGATTTCTTTAATTACTATATATAATAGTATATGAAAATTAGTTTCTTGAAGTTTTATATAGTATTAATGGTGTGGAATAAAATAAACTAAAATTTTCTCACATTTTTCCCTTTAGAGTAAGTACTATCTGACTCCAAATTTTAATTAATAATGTTTTAAATAATAACATTTTAATGTTTTTATTTTAAAGATACATGCTTTTTTAGAAAAGTTAAATTAAGAAAAAAAGGACAGTATTTCAAATTAGACAAACTTTCTTTTTCATTTTCTTCATTTCACTGATTAAACGACAACTCTCATTTTATCAAAATTTTATATTGTTCCAGAAATTCTGTTTCTAATCCTAAATAAATTTGAGATAATTTTGGATAAATTTAGAAAAATTATGGATGTTTATGTCTAAAATGTTATTGGTTATTATGTCTGTGCTGCAAGATTATGGATAATAATTAATATTTCTGTTTGATTTTTTTTGGTACTTTCCAAATATTGTACAATAACATGTTACTTTTAATACCAGAAACATTGCTATTTAAAATTTTCCCCATAAACTTTTAGAACAATTGCAGTAAATCTTTGCAATAATCTAAAAATTATTATGGCTCCCAACCTTATAAAACATAAAACAAGTAGTTAAAACAGTCACTTTTCTTCCCAAGTCAAGTTTGATGTGTTGGCTGCTTTGTCAGAATTAGCACATTAAGTTGACATCATAGTGAATGCAGCTAAAAGTGCACAGATTTCATTGTCTCTTTTCTCTTAGTTTTTATCTGCCTTATTCTTTGGTCTTACTTACTAGCTGATGAATTTCAAGTGCTAGTGGACTTCTTGTCAGAAGCTGAATCATTAAGCAGTGGGAGAAGTAATGAATAACTTTCATCAGAATCCACTCACAAAGTACTTCAGGTCCCCAATGTGCCCATAGCACTTTTCCTCTGGTGCTACTGCACTATCCATCCATTATACAGTACAAAGACCATTTAATATTATTATTCAAATATGTTTCTTCTATAACAAGAAACTCTCCACTTTTTGTATAATGCTGTCTAATGAATCCAGCCTTCTTCAATACTGCTTTTCTACTTTCATGAATGCTAAGAGACATTGAGATTATAGCTTTGATCACAAACTTCTTTAACTTGGGAATTTCTGAGAACATACAAAATTAAAAGAGCACATTAAGTCGTGTACATCATCCCTCTTCTCCTTCCATATTCTCCCTCCCCAAATCCAGTATATCATCAAATCTGATTGGCTACTCTCCTGAAATATCATGTGTGGTGGTTAGGCTAATGTGTCAACTCGGCCAAGTAATTGTGCCCAGTTGTTTGGTCAAAGAAGCACTGGGCTAATTGTAATACAAGGACATTTATGGGCTTTAGTCATGGGTGAGTTTACTGCATAGATGGCTAATTACATCTGCATCAACCAGGGAGATTGCCATCAGCAATGAGTGATGCTTTATCCAATCAGCTGAATGCCTTAAAAGAGGAAGTGATTTCAGCATTCAGAGAGAATTTCCCAGCTCATCTTTGGACAGCCAACATCTCCCAGAAACTCATCAAGGACCTTCACTGGACTTTCATCAGAGCCCCTGGTTTACAGCCTGCCTGCGGAACCTAGACTTGTGCACCTCCACGATCATGTGAGAGACTCTTATAAAATCTCATACTGTTTACAGATATCTCCTATTGATTCTGTTTCTCTAGAGAACCCTGACTAATACTTCATGGAAGCCCTTTTCATCCTTTCTATTCCTAGTGACACTGCTTCTGCTCAGTTCCACATCAAATTTCACTTCCTCAATTGTGTCTTCACAATTTCACTTCCACAATTGTGTCTGCAAAATTGTGTCTTCAGCCTCTTCAATGATATCTCCAATTTTAATATCACTCTCCTTTACTTTGTACTTTGTAAAAGCTGTATCTTCTTGTACTAACTTGAGACACCAATTACAATTAAATTTTGACTCTATCTGGAGTTATGTCACACTCCATAGGTCAAGGGCAATCCTCCACAGTACTGTCCTTACAGACACCAGCTGCAAGTTTGGCAACCTAGGCCACCAATATTTCTGACTAACTGGCTACAAATTTGGTGTTTTCCACCACACTCTCAGGTTTTATATTTACTAGAATGACTCACAAAACTTACGAAAACACTATACTTACGATTATGGTTTATTATAGCAAAAAGGATACAAATTAGAAGAAGTCAAAAGAAGATACTCATAGGGCAAGGTCTGGGAGAGTCTCAAACATAAAGCTTCTGTGTCCTCTCCACCTGGAGTTAAAACACTCACCCACCTTGCACAACAATTTGATTTACCAGCTGTCCAGAGCTTCATTGGGCTGATTAAATCAATGCCTACTTGAATGAACTCAATTTCTAGCCCCCTCCCTTCCCTGAAGGTTGGGCTAATTGATGTGACTCATAGCCCCAATCCTCTAATCCCCTAGCTTTTACAGCCCCCCAACCTTAAGGCTGGTACCATTCTGAGTCATTTCATTAGTATAACCTATCAGATGTGGGTTGGGGCCCACAATGAATAACAAAGCAATTTCTATCACAGGATATTCCAAGGAGATAGAGGCTACCTCCCAGGAAACAGAGACAAAGACCAGCTAAGTTCTTTATTATACTACACTTTTCAAACCACAATGTGATTATATTTTTATCACTTATGAGACTTGTGGGACTTTCCATTATTTGCAGAATAAAATCCCAAGTCTTTGTAGGGGCAGTCAATATTCTCTATAAATTTATATCAATTTGTTTTTTCTAGCCTCAAATGTCTGTATTCTCCCAACCTTCCCCAAACTGATATAATCTATATGGCAACCACAAAGTATAATGGATCTACCTGGTCTTTAAACATCTGTGACTTCAGTGTTCCTTCTAACAAAAGTGTAATAAAAGCAATTTAAAAGACAATTTTATGTCTTTGAAGCTATATTGGCAGCTTCTTTTGGGTAGGATGTAATTGTTTCAACAGCCTGACATTCCCACAGACAATAGCTCAAGGCATTGTAGAGTTGTGGAAGCAATGAGGACTAAATTTACTAAAACTCAAGAAAGTGGAGAAAAATTTAGATGTAGGGTGAGCATCAACAGCCTCATTTTTTCCTGAGGACATTTAATGAACATGGGCACAAGCTAGAAACTGATGAATGAGCCTTAGCCCAGGCAAAAACAAATTATCATGCTTTTAGTGGTTGCATGTAGATGGAGTGACAAAATTGGAGAAGAAATGGTCCTCAGACATATGGAGTGTCTGCCCCTCTAGACAATGCCAAATTTTGAAGTTGCACAGTTCAAGAAGCTAAATAGCTAAGAAAAAATCTTCTGAATCAGAAACAAATCTTCCAAAGTCTTCTAGAATTGAGAATGAAATAACTCAGGAGGAGAAATTAACCAGATACAAACTGAGTCTTATGAAAATTTCAAACCAGCCTTGAACTAATCCAATCCTTGCCACCATTCACTCAACAGCACAACTCTGTATGTTTCATGGTTCATAAAGTAAATCCTCTCCAGTGGAAGATTATATCATCTGAGCCCCTGCAGTTATTTTATACATAATATTCAGAATAAAATGAAAACAACACATGGCTTATAAGAAGAGGCAAGGCATTATGGCCAATAATTAAGAGAAAAAACAAACAATAGAAGTGGACCCACAAATTATCCATTCTTGAAATCAGCAGAAAGTGCTTTAAAATAACTGATTAATAGGTTCATAAAAATAGAGAATAATATGGACATTGTTAGAGAAAAATGGTGCTCATTGGGACGCAGAGACTGACAATTGCAGGCAGAAAGTTTATTGGGAAGCTCTCCCAATGGAAGGGGTCTGAAGAATAGACTTCAGCCCACCCATGGAAGGTAGTAGATATGACTTTATACAGTACATCAATAGGCGGTAGCCTGCTGCCAGATGGCCAGGGGGGAGTGGGATAGGAGGTCTTGGAATGTGAGAGGGGTTGGTGGTACTTGGGACCTGAGGGGATGATGGCCCTTATCTGCTCCATTTTGTTTATTCTTGGGAGGGGATGGGCTGTGATGGCCATCGGTCAGGTGGGTTATGGCTGGAGGCTGCCTTTCTTCAATTTGTGTCATGGGGTATTGATTCACAGTCCTATGACCTCTTAATCATTGCAAACCTCATAAGGGGAAACCTCTAACAGACATAATAGGTGAAAGAATGGAAATGTCAACAGAGAACTGAAATGTATAAAGAGGATCAAATGGACATTGTAGTATTTAAAAATAAAATATCTAAAACTAAGAATGCCATAGATGAGTTTAACAATAGACTGGATGTAGTAAAAGACAATATTGGTGAATGCAAACACAAATCAAAGACAAGACCCATCAGGTGCATAGAGAGAAAGAATGAGGGGGGAAAAGCCAGAACAGAGTATAAATGAAATGTGGGATTCAGTCAAAAGTTATATATAATTCCAGTTCCACAGAGAAAGGAAGGTGAGAATAGGGCTGAAAAAATATTGTGGCTGACGAAATTTTCCAAAAGATGTATACCCATACATGTAAGAAGCTTGGCATATCCCAAACAGAATACTTACAAAGCAAAGCAAACATAGGTCCATTATGATAAAAATGTTGAAAAGCAAAGATAAAAAGGAAAGACTTACAAGCAGCTAGAGGGAAAAGGTGGTACATACATTCAAAAAAGCAACAATAAGACTGAGTTAACAGTCTACAACATAAATGATGGAAGTCAAGAGACATCCATTGTCTACTGATATGGCATATTTATACTGAAAAAGAATAAATGCCGAGCAAGATTTCTATACTCATGGAAAATATTCCTCAAATATGAAAATAAAATTAAACCATTTTCAGACAAACAAGAATAAAATATTTCCCTGGAAGCCTTCACCAAAAGGAATTCTAAAGAATGCTCTATAGGCAGAAGGAAAATAATCCAATACAGAAACATGGAAATACAAGATGGAATAAAGAACACAGAAAAGCTTAAACACATAAGTAATTATAATGAATACAGTTTATACAAAATAATGTTTATAATACTTATAATATTTTAATCAGATGTGGAACTAAAATACAGGCAAATAAGATGCAGAAGGAAGTATGTGGAGTAAATATTTTCAATGATTTTAGAATTATTGGGGAAGGAGTAAACATAATGATTTTTAATAGACAGAAATAGTTAATGCTGTATGCTCTAACATCTAAGATAACCACCAAGAAAACAGTAGAAAAATTCATAAAAATACAAAGTTAATAAAGCAAACAAAAATGGATATAATAAAATTGAGAATGCCAAAACAAGGTGTTGTAGCTCACTAAAGCTGCTGAAACAGATACCATAGAAATGGGTTAGTTTTTACCAACAGGAATTTATTAGTTTATAAACTTACAGTTTTGAGGCTGAGAAAAATGTCCAAATAAAGGCATTATCAAGGTGATTCTTTCTCCCCAAAGACTGGCTGCTGGTGGTCCTGGCCCCCTCTGTCATATGGCAAAGCATAGTGGCATCTGCTGGTTTCTCCCATTTCTTCAGAGTGCCATTGCTTTTAGTTTCTTGCTTCCATGGCTTTCTCTCTCTTTGTCTGAATTTCATTCTCTTATAAAGAATGAGGTTGGTCACATCTTAAATTAAGTTAAGAGCCTACTCACCAAAAGATCTTATTTTCAATGGATCCACACACACAGAAATGGATTAAGTTTAAGAACATACTTTTCTGGGCTACATACAGCTTCAAGTCATCACACAAGGCAATAAGGGAAAGTAAAAGAACATAAGAAAGCTATGTTAAATGAAAACAAATAGGAAGGATAGTAGATAGAAGCCTAAATTATATCAATAATTATACTACATGTGAATGGACTAAATAATGTAAATTAAAATCTAATATCTTCTACAGGATAAAAAAAATACCATTTAAATATAAGGACACAGAAATTTGAAAGTAAAAAGATAGAAAACATATGCTAAGTGCATTAGTTGTCTGTTGCTGTGTAACGAGTAAACCTGAGATTTTGCATCTTGAAGCAACAAATATTTACCATCATACAGTGTCTTTGGGTTAGAGATCTGGGAGGGTTTAGCTGCATGGCTCTGGCTGAGGGTCTTTCATGAGTCTGATATCAAGATGAAGCTGGGACTGCATTCATCTCAAGGCTCAATTGAGGTAGTATCTACTTATAAGTGCTTCATGTGGTCTTCTCCCCAGGGCTGCTTTACAACATGACAGCTGACTTTCCCTAGAGCAAGTGATTCTAGAATTAGAGAATACATACCACAGTCTTTTTATAAGTTAATCTCAGAATCGGCATCCCATCACTTTAAAAAAAAAAATGTTTATTCCCCCCTACCCCTTAGATGGATCCCTCATCTGTCTGCTGGTTATCTGCTGGTTGTCTGCTGGTTATCTGCTGATCTTCCTCAAGGAGGTACTGGAAACTAAACCCAGGACCTCCCATGTGGGAGGCAGGCATCCAATTGCTTGAGCCACATCCGTTCCCCAACATCCCATCACTTTTGTTGCATTCTAGTCCTTAGAAGTGAGTCACTCGGTGCAGCCCATATTTAAGGGATATAAATTACATTTAAAATATTAATCTACAATAGATTCTGATAAATCACATATTCATGTTGAAGCTTTAGGTAGCAGTTTGCAAAGTGAGGTCCAGGGCCCCTGTTTAGGGGACCCATGAGGCAAAAACCATTTTCATAACAACACTAAGACATTATTTGATGTTTTGCTCTTATATTCTCCAAGTACATAGTGGGGTTTTCCAGAGGCATCAGAACTTGTGATGGCATTCTCACACTGACTGAGGATGGAATGTGTGCTTGTGTATTTTTGAAAACTTTCTCAGTCTTACTTTCTAATATGATAAAGGTCAATATGTACAACTGACATAATCAAAAGATCTTTGGGGTCCTCAACAATTTTTTTTTTCTCAACAATTTTTAAGAATGTATATGGACCCTGAGACAAGTTTAAGAACTTCTGTTCTAGGGTTGCTGCTCTAAATGAATATGAAAGAATATAAAATTAAAATTATTAAGAAGGATAACAGAAAAACTTAAAAAAACAGCAACACTAGATTGCTCTCTCTGCCTAGAGGAGCCTGCACCCAATCTCAGTGCATATTTCCATCCTTCTTTTCCATTTTTCAGCAAGTTCTGTTCTTTTCCCCCATTTACCAATAAATTCTTTTTACTGGTCTAACTAAACTGGCATGTTCTTAAGTTCTTTTATGCAACATAGCAGGAACCTAGAGGAATCCAGCACTTCCCTGGCTTCACTTGTCGAGCCATTGCCAGGAGACAGAAAGGTTGAGTGGTGTTCCCCTACCCCCACCAGAGACTGGTGAGTTTTAAAGACCTGTCTGTGCCCTCTTTTGGTTCTGCCACTTTAAAGGGGTTCCTGGATAGGCTCCCACAGAACATAAGCTCGGTCTGCCCAGACTTCCAGCTCCCTCTCCAGAGGTGTCAAGGGCAATCCCCATGTCCTGTAGATCCAAGGATGTTCTGGGTGGTGGGTAAAGCCGCTCTTGAGACCTGATTGGGCATGTGGCCTAAGTCAAGCAGGAGTCTGTAGGGAGTTTACCTGGCCCTCTCTGTGCCTTCATAATGGCTCTCACCCATTCCTTAGACCACTTAACTCCTTTTAGTTAAAAGTGCCTTTGATCTTCCAGCTACTGCTGCCCTGATTTTGGGTCCCTGAAATGCTTTAGAATGCCCTAGAAACCAAAAATGCATTTGCTAGTGAGGCATGAGCCCCACCCTCAGTAGTGCCCTGAGGCTTTGCTCCTTCTCTGTCCTGGGAAGGCCATGAGATTGTCTCAGGGGATCCCTGAGGGTATTTTCTGGCAAGTCACAGGACAATTAGTCTCTAGTTTTTTATGGGCTTTTAATGTAGGGTTTAACTACAGACTGGGCCCCTGGGAGCAGCTGTGAGGTGAGCTCACTCATAGCCAGCTCTTAAGACTGCTGCTAAAAAGAATCTTTTCCTGCCACACCACGGGGCTGCAGTATGACCCAGAGTGGGCTCTTTATGGGACCCTGAATTCCAGTTAAACCAGTGTATGAGAGAAGGAGAGGGCAGACAGATCTGAGGGCCAGAGACAATGGGGCCATATCTCCTTAAAGGGATGAGGAAATGCACTAAGATTAAAAGGTTCCTGACTATTCCTAGCTCCCTGCCTATTTCCTTGTAACACTCTAATCCTTCCAGCGAAAAAAAGCCCTCACAGGACTTTACCCCTTGCTGGGAGGCAACTAATGGGATGCAGCCCCTAGAGCAGCCCCAATTCATGTCCCCTCAGGGGTAGGGCTTCTCTGGACCCTTAGCTCCATACTTAGAAGCTGCCCAGGGATTTTCCTGGAGGAACTAAGTTGGGCGTTCCTGCACAAAGTTTCTGCCTGGACAGACCCTGAGAGATTTGCATCTAGGTGATTCTAAAGTCAAGTCTTTCCCTAAACTAAGCTAAGCGTGTAAAATTCTCTCCTGTTATAATCTGTACTTGCTTTAACTTTCTTAGTCTGTTCGTGCCTAGGAACTCGTAAAGCAGAATTGGGTTCACCTGTTAGAAATTGGATAACAGCTCTTTCGGCCATCTTTCTGTGCCGCCACAATGGTGAGCATGAACGTCCTCCTGGCTGATGCTCTCAAGAGCATCAACAATGCCGAGAAGGGAGGCAAACGCAAGGTTCTTATCAGGCCGTGCTCCAAAGTCATCGTCAGGGTTCTAACTGTGATGATGAAGCATGCTTACATTTGCGAATTTGAAATCATTGATGATCACAGAGCTGGGAAAATTGTTGTGAACCTCACAGGGAGGTTAAACAAGTGTGGGGTGATTAGTGCCAGATTTGATGTGCAACTCAAAGATCTAGAAAAATGGCAGAATAATCTGCTCCCATCCCGTCAGTTTGGTTTCATTGTATTGACGACCTCAGCTGGCATCATGGACCACAAGGAAGCAAGGTAAAAACACACAGGAGGAAAAATCCTGGGATTCTTTTTCTGGGGATGTAAAACATACATGCAAATAAAATGCCTCCATGGACTAAATAAATAAATAAATAAATAAATTTACAAAAATTGGATAACAGTGAAAGGTAATCTAAAAATGAGTCTTTAAATGTCAGTACTATCTTGCAAAAAACACTAGATTACTCAAAAAGAAGGCAAGAATAAGAAAGCAAGGACTAGATGGAAAATAGTAAGAGTATTTAAATCGAAATATGTCATTCGCTACAGTAATGCTATAAATCTCATAAACACAATGTTAAGTGATAAAAGCAAGAAAAAAGCGCATAATGTATGTCTTCACTTATGTGAGGTTCAAAAACCAACAAAACTAGTTGTGCTGGAATTCAGAATAGTTGCTGCCTTTACAGGCCTGGGGGGCAGAGAGTGTGTAACAACTAGCAGGGGTGCTGGCTTGCCCACAATGGTGGTTTACAGGGTATCTTCATTGAGCAAAAAATTTATTAGCTGTAAACGTTGGTGTGCATGCTTTTTGTATCTTTATTATTCCTATATTAATGATTTACTTAAAGAAAACAGAATGTAACCCATACTTGGTTACTGCATCTAAGACTTTTCTGCCCATTGCTGTACCTCTGAGCTGTGCAAAGAAATGCCAGAATCTGAGGTTCTTTTCTCCATTTCCCTCATGAAGCCTCTCCTGATCAACTTGGCCCAGTTTACGCTCTTCCTAATTACTTTAGTACACATTTACTCTACCATTGGAAAGGTATCAATTGTGTATTGCCTTTATGCTATTAGTTATTTTCTTACTGACATTTTATCTGATCCAAATACTCTGTAACTTCTTTTAGGTCAGGGACCCGGTCTTATTTTTTTTTTTTTTTTTAAATCCCTGAGGATCAATTGTTGCTCTTTCATTCTACTAATGGCTAAACATGACCATCCATGCATATATTCATTCATTCATTCATTCATTCATTCAATAAATACTTGTTGAGTACCTACTAAGTGCCAGGCAACCAAAAAAAAAATCCTCCCTTCATAGAGCTTAGGTTCCAATGTAAGGAAATAAATATATGAAGTAATAAGAAAATAAAACACAAATAGTATATTATATGGTAACAAATGCCATGGAGAAAAACAAAAACACTTCAAACACGGCGGTTTTCCTACTGCTGTGAGGTTCTGAGTTTCCTGTGGAGGCCCTTTTGGAATGGCTGCAGTGAAAGGCAGCTCAACAGGCCGACTTCCCCAACCAGGCTTCATTCACAATGCGTGCTTTTATCTCTTTACATAATATGTGGCCACATAAGAATCCACTTGAACAAAGC
>JAQZBX010015441.1:0-38043 GCA_029593785.1 Cabassous unicinctus | reverse complement strand
TTTTTTTTTAACAGCTATCATTCTAATGGGTTTAAGATGGTATCTCATTGTAGTTTTGATTTGCTTTTCCCTAATAGCTAGCAGTGTTGAGCATTTTTTCATGTGCTTTTTAGCCATTTGTATTTCTTCCTTGGGCAAGTGTCTTTTCAGGCCATTTGCCTATTTTTTAAATGGGTTGTTTGTCTTTTTATTTTTTGAGGTGTAAGATTTCTTTATATATGCAGGATATTAGGCTCCTATCAGATATATGGTTGCCAAATATTTTCTCCAATTGGGTATGCTGCCTTTTTATTTTCTTGATAACGTCCTTTGAGG
Organism: Cabassous unicinctus; assembly: GCA_029593785.1. Classification (NCBI taxonomy): domain Eukaryota; kingdom Metazoa; phylum Chordata; class Mammalia; order Cingulata; family Chlamyphoridae; genus Cabassous; species Cabassous unicinctus. Next base: position 37,728 of record JAQZBX010015441.1, on the reverse strand, counting down.
TGCAAATTTTTTAATTTTGAGGAGATCCCATTTATTTATTTTTTCTTCTTCTGCTTGTGCTTTGGGTGTGAAGTTCATGAAATCATTTCCTACTATAAGGTTCTGTAGATGCTTCCCTAGATTACCTTCCAAGTTCTTTATGGTCTTGGCACATATATTTAGATCTTTGATCCATCTTGAGTAGATTTTGGTATAAGGTGTGAGTTGGTGTTCCTCTCTCATTCTTTTGGATATGGATAGCCAGTTCTCCAAGCACCACTTATTGAAGAGGCTATTCTGTCCCAACTGAGTGGGCTTGGTGGCCTTGTCAAATATCAGATGACTGTATATGCAAGGATATATATCAGACTCTCAATTCAGTTCCATTGGTCAGTATGTCTATCCTTGTGCCAATACCATATATTTTTGATGACTTTAGCTTTGTAGTATGTTTTAAAGTCAGGTAGTGTGATACCTCCAATTTCATTTTTCTTTTTAAATATGTCTTTGGCGATTTGGGGCATCTTACCCTTCCAAATAAATTTTGTAGTTAGTTTTTCCAGTTACTTAAAAAATTCAGCAATGAATCTTATTGGGATTGCATTAAATCAGTAGATTAGTTTGGGTAGGATAGATATCTTGATGATGTTTAATCTTCCTATCCATGAATAAGGAATATTCTTTCATTTATTTAAGTCTTCTTTCATTTCCTTTAACAGTGTTGTGTAGTTTTCTGTATATAAGTCCTTTACATCTTTAGTTAATTATATTCCTAGGTATTTGATTTTTTTAGTTACTACTGTAAATGGTATTTTTTTTCTTTATTTCCTCCTCAGATTGTTCATTACTGCTGTACAGAAAAGCTACCGATTTTTGAGGATTGATCTTATAGCCTGCGATGTTACTGAACTCTTTTATAATTTCTAGAAACTTAGTTGTAGATTTCTCAGAGCTTTCTACCTATAGGATCATGTCATCTGCAAATAATAAAATTTTTACTTCTTTTCAAATTTTGGATTCCTTTTATATCTTTATTTTGCCTCAGTGCTCTAGCAAGTACTTCTAAGTCATTGTAAAATAGAAGTGGTGATAGTGAGCATCCTTGTCTTGTTCCCAATCTCAGAGGAAAGGGTTTTAGGATTTCACAATTGAAGATGATGTTAGCTTTGGGTTTTTCATATATACCCTTTATCCTGTTCAGAAAGTTTTCTTTTATTCTATCTTTTGCAGTGTTTTTATCAGGAAAGGGTATGGTATTTTGTCAAATGCTTTTTTGGCATCTATAGAGATGATCCTGTGATTTTTTTTTCTTTCAATCTGTTTATGTGGTGTATTACATTGATTGATTTTCTTATGTTGAATTTTCCTTGCATACTCAGGATGAAACCCAGTTGGTCATGGTGTATAATTATTTTGATTTGTTGTTGAATGTGATTACCAAGAATTTTGTTGAGAATTTTAGCGTCTAGGTTCATTAGAGAAATTGGTCTGTAATGTTGGCATCATAGAATGAGTTAGGCAATATTCCCTCTACTTCTATTTTTTGGAAGAACTTAAATAGGATTGGAGTTAGCTCTTTCTAGAATGATAGAATCAGCTGGGATCTTCTTAGTTGGGAAGTTTTTGATGAGTGAGTCTCTCTCTTTACTTGTAATTGGACTGTTGAGTTCATCAATTTCTTCTTTCATCAATGTAGGCTGTTTGTGAGATTCTAGGAATTTTTCCCTTTCCTCTAAATTTCATTTTTTGTTGACATATTATTTTTCATAATATCCTTTTATGGTACTCTATCTCTTTGGGGTCAGTAGTGATACCACTTCCTTATTCCTTATTTTGTGTATTTGCATCCGCAATCTCTTTTTCTTTGTTAGTCTGGCTAAGGGTTTGTCAATTTTATTGATCTTCTTGAAGAACCAGCCTTTGGTTTTACTTTTTCTAGTGCTTTCTTATTTTCTATTTCATTTAGTTCTGCTCTAATATTTGTTATTTCCATCTTTCTACTGCCTTTGGGATAAGTGTGTTGTTGTTTCTGAATTCCTCCAGGTGTGCAGTAAGGTCTTCAATTTTAGCTCTTTCTTCTCTTATAATATATGCATTTATGGCTATGAATTTTCCTCTCAGTACAGCTTTGGATACATCCCATAGGTTTGGATATATTGTGCTCTCATTTTCATTCGTTTCAAGACAGTTACTGATTTCTTTTAAGATTTCTTCCTTGACCCACTGTTTGTCTAATAGTGTGTTGTGTAACTTCCATATCTTTGTGGCTAATCTTTTTCTCTGGCCCTTTGTCATTTGAATTTAATTAAATTGTGGTTAAAGAAATTACTTCGTATAATCTCAATCTTTGTGAATTCATTGAGAATTGTTCTATTGCCTAGTGTGTGGTCTATCTTGGAGTGTTATCCATGTGCCCTCAAGAAGAATGTATATCATGCTGTATTTGGGTGTAGATTTCTGTATATATCTATTAGGTCAAGGTCTTCTAATGTATTGTTCAGTGTCTTTGTTTCTTCATTAATTCTCTGTCTAGATGTTCCATCTAATGGTGATAATGGTGTATTACAGTCCCCCACTATAATTGTAGATGCATTTATTTCTCCCCTGAATTTTTCCAATGTTTGCCTCATGTATTTTGAGGCACCCTGCTTATGTGAATAAATGTTTATGATTTTTTCCTCTTCTTGAAAGATTACCACTTTTACATATATATAGTGTTCATCTTTGTCCCATACAATAGTTTTCCTTTTGAAGTCTATTTTGTCTGATATTAGGATAGCTTCTCCTGCCCTTTTTTGGTTCTTGTTTGATTGTAAAATTTTTTTAGCCATTCAATTTCTGCCTCCTTGAATTCCTGGCTCTAAGGTGGGTTTCTTGTAGACAGCATATTGATTGATCATATTTCCTTATCCATTCTGCCAATCTGTGAATCTTGACTGGTGATTTTAATCCATTAACATTCAGTGTTATTACTCTCAAGGAATTCCTTACATCAGCCATATTTTATTTGGTTTTATGTATGTCATATGTTGTTTTTATTTCTTTTTGTCATTTTAGTTGTTCTTACACACTCCTCCAACTCTGTCTCTCCTGTTTTTTTCCTTTGAACCTGTACAACTTCTTTTAGTATTTCTTGAATTGCACATTTCTTATTGGCATACTCTCTTAATTTCTGTTTATCTGTGAATATTTTGAACTCTCCATCATTTTTGAATGCCAGCTTTGCTGGATGCAGAATTCATGGTTGGAAGTATTTTTCTTCACGTACCTTGACTATGTCCTACCACTGTCTTCTTGCCTCCATGGTTTCCCATGATAAATCAGCACTTAATCATATTGTGCTTCCCTTGTATGTGATGGTTATTTTTTCTCTTGCTGCCTTGAGTATTTTCTCTTTGTCTTGAACTTTGGGCATTTTGATAATTATATGTCTTGTAGTAGGTCTGTTGGGATTTATACTGTTTGGTGTGTGCTGTGCTTCCTGGACATGTACATCCAACTCCCTCAATAGGATTGGGAAGTTTTCAGCCATTATTTCCTTCAACACTCCTTCTGTTCCCTTTCCCTTCTCTTCTCCTTCTGTGATGTCTATAATGCATATGTTTCTTTGTTTTGTGTTTTCAGTTAAATCCCTAAGTCTCTGCTGGTTTTTTTCTATCTTTTTATCTATCTGTTCTACTATCCATTTGATTTCAGATGTGCTGTCTTCCACACCACTAATTCTTTCTTCTGCCTTTTCAAATCTGCTCTTGTGTGAATCCAGTGTCTTTTTGATTTCTTGGACTGTGCCATTCATCACCATCATATGCATTATCTTTTTATATATGTTTATAATTTCTTCATTATGTTCTCCCAGTGTCTTCTTAATATCCTTAATCTCTTCCTTCACTTCAGTAATTCGGTCCATGATATTTGTTTGGACAGCTTTGATAAGTTGTTTGATGTTCTGCATCTCCTTCTTGTTTTTATTTTTTTCTTTGGACTGCTCCATGTCTTCCTGTGTCTCAGTATGGTTTGCAATTTTTGTTGCCCTCTAGTCATCATTTTTATTCATTGGTTTATTCAGTTGATTAGCTTCTCTCTCCGCTCTAGTTTTATTTGGCTGGTGGTTCTGTGTCTGTGTTAAGTTTTCTCTTTGACACTTTGTTCTTCTTGTTCTGTCTCTTTGCTTTTTCTATGTTTCCTTGAAGGAAAAGGATTAGAGCAAGAAAAATCAAAAGACATAATAAAGGTAAAAGGATAGTACTATTATTGATAAAAGTTAGAAGAGGGGCCTTATAAGACTTAATAAAATGAATATTTAACTCATGTAGGCAGTATAGAGTAATAGGGAAAAAAAAGTGGAGTACCTACAATAGGCTGGGAAACCAAACAGAGGAAAATATATAGAATGGTTTAAAAGGCCAAAGTGATGAGGAGAGAGAGAGAAAGAGTAAAGAAAAGCTGAAAGGAAAAAGTTAATTAAAAAAAAAAAAGATAATAGAATAGACAATATAGAAACCTACACCCATGAAGTTGAGGACTAATGAAAAAAGGTGGAATGTAAGAACCACAACAGAATGCAGAAGGTTGAACAGATGAAGGAAGGAAAAAAGATAGCATTGGTAGACAAAATCAATATACACAGAGAATGGGAAATCAATGAAGAAGAAGCACAGCAAAGAGGAAACAAGCTAGCAGCACCTAATTAAAAGAAAAGGGGCGGGAGGGAAAAGGAAAGAAAAGCAAGAAACAAACAAACAAACAAAGTAAAACAAAACAAACACACAAGAAAGCAGTTAAACAAAGCTATGAAGTAACAGCATTCCTTCTTGGGCCCTTTTGGAGCCTCTCAGCCTGACTGTGGTCAATCAATTGCCCTGCTGGCTTCTATCTGCAGGTTTTGAGGCAGATTTTAGTGATTAAACTAAGTTAAAAAATTTTTTTAAATAAGCAATTTTTATTTTTTGAGAAATAAGGGACCCAAAAGAAGACCTCTTCTAGACCACCCCCTTGACCGATGGGACCCTAAATAGGCTCATGGAAGCTCATCAAACCCTTCCCACTACCTGACCTCCTTAGGGGGCCTGAAGTTCTGATACACCTCAGTGAGGAACTATAAAATTGCCTGACTTCTCCTCCTCCCAAGCCAATTCTCTGTTTCCCAGGGCAGTTAGGTAAATCAGGCTTCCTCAGAAGATTCACCTCCCCCCTCAGCCTGGCACTACTTTAAGCAGCTGATTTTCTCCCCAAAGCTGCAAGGGGTTTCAGACAGACAAACCCACAGAAAGGAACCCCTTAATGGTTCTTTTTCTATCTTTTTACTATGACTATTTTTCTTTTTCTTATCTTCTCACAGCCATTTTTTAGGTTCTTAAGATTTTTTCAAGGGAACACAGATATAGAATGAGTACATCCAAGTTTCAAAAAGGAAGCATAACACAAAATATAACAAAATGAAATGGTACACTACAAGGAGAAGCTAACCATCTGATAATCAGCTCAAGGTAAACAAACACTTAGAACACAAGAAAAAATAACAAGGTATTCTAAAAAAAAAACAAAACAAAACAGGAAAACATTACCCAGTGTACTAAACAATTTAAAAAACAGGTGATGTTGCAGATCATGGAACAACAATTCAAGGATGTCCAAACAAATATCATGAATGCACTGAATGAAGTGAAGGAATAAAAAATATATTTTTTCCCCAAGGCAGATACTTGGGGAACATATTGAAGAAAATAAAAACTGTCCATAAAAAAATAACAGGTTTGATGGTGATGAAAGGCACAATGCAAAAAAAAAAAAAAAAAAAAAAAAAAAAAAAAAAAAAATTGAAGAAAAAATGCTGGAAGCACATAACAACAGATTTAAATAAGTAGAAGAAAGAATTAGTGATGTTGTAGACAGTACATCTGAAATCAGACTGATAGTAGAACAGATTGATAAAAGAAAGAATAATTCTGCAGGAACCCAAGGAATTCAGAGACAACATATAAATTGCATAAACAAATGCATTATAGGCATTTGAGAAGAAGAGATGAGAAATGTGGGTAATAGGTTTGTTGGATGTAATAATATTTGAAAATTTCCCAATTTTTTTTGAGGGACATGGATATACCTCTCCAGAATGTGTAGCACACTCCAAATAGTATAAATCCTAACAGGCCCACTCTGATATGAATATTTATCAAATTTTCAAAAGTTGAAAACAAAGTGAGAATACTACAAAAACAGGAGATCAAATATCCATCACATACAACGGAAACTCAAAAAGACTAAGTGCAGATTTCTCATCTGAATCCATGGATGGGAGAAGGCAGTTGTATCACATTGTTGAGGTGCTAAAAGAGAAAAAATGCTGTCAGACAAGTATTTTGTATCCAGCAAAGCTGGAATTCAAAAATGAGGGAAATTTCAAAATATTCACAGATAAAAGGAAATTAATAAAATTTGTCAAAAATAAGCATATTAAAAAGAAAAACTAATGGAGTTCTGCATGTTTAAAAAAACACAGAAGATAGTGGATTAGAAGATTGTAGAAAGGAGGATTATTAGTAAGAGTAACTAAAAATTAAAGAGAAAATATGACTATATAAAACTAAAGAAAGTATGGCCAATGTTAGTAATGCCTTCACAGTAATAACATTGAAGATTAATGGATTAAACTATCCATTAGGCACATATCCATAAAGACACATATCCATAAAGACAAAATATGTTAATTAAAGGCATAATCAATCAAGAAGAAAGAACAATCATAAACATATATTCACTTAACCAGGATGCCCCAACATAACATATTTTAACATTTGTGAATAATAAATTTAATAAATGGCTTTTTCATTTCTGGAAAAATAGGATTTGGGGCATTTATTGGGATTGCATTGAATCTGAAAATTCAGTTTGGTAGACTTGAAATCTTAACATTTCATCTTCCAATCTATGAACATTGAATGGCCTTCCATATATTTACATTTTCTTCAGGTTCTTTTAGCAAAATTTGTAGTTTTCTGAATACAGGTATTTCTTATAGTTGGTTAAATTTAATCCTAAATATTTCATTCTTTCATTCATTTAAAATGAAATTTTTGTTCTGACATCCCCTCAGATTGCTGATATGTAGTGTATAGAAATGCCACTGATTATTGTGTATTAATCTTTTATCCTGCTATTTTGATATACTCCTCTATTAGTTATAGTAGATTTTGAGATTCCTTGTGGATTTTTGGGATTTTCTAGATATGGGATCACATCATCAACAAATAGTGAAAATTTCATTTCTTCCTTTCTTATTTGGGTGCTTTTTAATTATTTTTCTTGCCTATTTGCTCTAGATAAATTTCACCACAATTTTGAATATCAGTGGAGACACTGGACATCATTTCCTTTTTCCTGATTTCATTAGGAATGCTTTCAGTGTTTCAACATTGAGTAGAATTTTAGCTGTGAGTTTTTCCTAAATGCATTTTTCTATGTTCAAAAAGCTTCTTTCTATGCCTATATTTTGGAGTGTGGTTTATTTATTTATTTATTTATTTATTATCACTAATGGATGCTGTATTTTGTCAAATGCCCTTTCTCCCTCAATTGAGGTGATCTGGTGATTTTTCTTCTTTAATTAATTAATGCCATTTACAACACTAGTTGATTTTCTTCTGTAGAATTACTCTTGTATGTCTGGAATAAACCTATTTAAATTGTGGTGTATAATTCATTTAATGTGCTTTTGGATGAAATTTTGTTTGCAAGTATTTTGTTGAGTTTTTTTACATGTATATTTATTAGAAAAATGGTCTGTAATTTTCTTTTTCATAGTATTTTTGTCTGGTTTGCATATTAGGATGATTTTGGCTTCAAAGAATGAGTTTAGAACCATTCCGTTCAGGTCAATTTCATTGAAGAGTTTGATTAGGATTGGTATTATATTATCTTTGAATGACTGGTTGAATTCACTTGTGATGCTATCTGGTCTTGGGTTTTTCATTTGGTAAGCGTTTTGATGATGTTTCAATTTATTTATTTCTGATTGTTTTCTTGATGTCTTCTGTTTCTTGTTGGTTCAATGTGGGTTTTTCAGGTATTCCTTGGAATTTTGTCCATTTTATCTATATTCTCTAGTATTTTGGTGTACAGTGTTTCATAGAATCCTCTTATGATAGCTCTTATTTCTGCAAGATCTGTGGTAATGCCCTCATTTCATTTCTCATATTTTATATGCATGTTTTGTCTTTTTTTTTTTTTTTCAGTCTTCCTGAGAACCAGCTAGAAGATTGATTTTGATGATCTGGTCAAAACACCAACTTTTGTTTTTTTTTCTCAATTTCATTTATATCTACTCTGATTTTTATTTATTTATTATTTATTTTATTTATTTTTGGTTTGCTTTGAATACTGCACAGTTCTTCTAATTGTGCCTTCAGAAGTGCATTTAGATCTTCAATTTAAGTTTTTTCTTCTTTTCTAATGTAAGCCCTGAGTTTTATACATTTCCTCCTCAGCACTGCTTTTGCTGTGTCCCATAGAATTTGATATGTTGTTTCCTGTTTTAATATATAATTTTTAAAAATGATACTTAGATTACATAAATATTATATAAAAATATAAGGATACCCATATGTCTCACTGCCTACATCTCCCACATTTTGCCACATTTGCAACATCCTTCATTAGTGCTCCAAAATATTTTCATCAATTGTAATGAATGTTGTTTTCTTATGCCCATCTCTCTGAAAATATTTACTGACTTCACTTGCAATTTCTTCTTTGTCCCGCTCACTGAGTGCGTTTTTTAATATCCATATATTTTAAATTTTCCCATTTTCAGTCCATTATTGTTTTTCAGCTGCATTGAATTATGATAATAAAATGTGGTTTTATACTTTCAATCTTTATAAATTTATTCAGATCTGTCCTATGACCCAGAATATGGTTTTTCCTGGTGAAGGATTCATAAGTGTTGGAAAAGAATAGATATCTTATTATTTTGGGGTGCAATGTTCTATAAATATCTGTTAGGTCCACTTGTCTTACATTATTCATTACTCTCTGTTTCTGTATTTATACTCTCTGTAGATATTCTATCTAATGCTGAAAGTGACATACTGTAGTCTCCAACTATTATTTTAGAGATATCTATTCCTCCCTTCAGTTTTCCCAGTGAGTGCCTCATGTATCTTGGGATACCCAGATTGGGTGCATAAGTATTTATTGCAGTTATTTCTTCTTGATTAGTTGCCTATTTTATTTTTATATATTAAACTTCATCATGTCTTATAAGAATATTTCATTTAAAATGTATTAATTCTGATATTAGTACCACTATTCCAGATTTTGTACAGTTACTATTTTGGTGGAATAACTTTTCCAAACGTTGCAATTTCAAACTGATAGTGTCCTTATATCTGAGGTGATGTCTTGTAGACTGCTGTATTAGTCAGGATACTATAGATAAACAGAATCAGAGGAGATATCTGTTAATAGTATGATATTTTATGAGTCTCTCACATGTCTGTGGGGATGCACAAGTCCAGTTTCCACAGGCAGGCTGTAAACCAGGGGCTCTGAAGAAAGTTCAATGAAGGTCTTTGATGAATTTCCTGGAGATGTTGGCTTTCCAAAGATGAGATGGGAAATTCTCCTTCAAAGTTGAAATCATTTCCCTTTTTATGGCATTCAACTGACTAGATAAAACCCCACTCATTGCTGATGGCAATCTCCCAAATTGATATTGATGTAATCAGCTATCTATGCAGTAAACATATTGTTGACTAAAGTCCATAAATGTCCTTGTATTACAATTATCCCAGTGCTTGTATGACTAAACAACTGGACACAACTACCTGGCTGAACTGATACATTGGCCTAACCATCACATTCCACCAGTTGTCAGCAGGGCAACCATATACATTACCTTAAGCCATACTTAGTCTCTAAGTAAATACAGTACCAGACTTGCATACACATATATTTCTGCCTAACAACATTCAAACCTCTTCAATACACCCAAAAAGTCTGAGTTTCCTACACAATAGTGTGCAAGTCCTTGGGTAATATTCACTATTAAACTTGATATCCTTAAATACTACATCATGAAACTAATACAACATTTAATATGATAGGAGAAAAGGTTGGGGAAGAAAACAAAGAACTTCATTTTGTGTACATATACAATGATACTCACAATGAAACAAGGATAAAAGATTCATGACTATTACAGAACTTATTTCTGTAACTAATCATGTGATCGATGTTCATATTTATCACTACCTTTTTCCATTTCCCATTCCATGTTCCCATGATTTCAGCAAACACTACAGATTGCTGTGTTTTTTTGCCTGGGGGAGGGGTCCCAAACTTTCATTACTGAAGATTCTGGGCCACTGTTAGTCCTCTTGGATTGGGTTGTTGCAATTTTCCATTGTGTTTACCCACAGGACATGGCATTATTAGACCTCCTAGAGGATCTCCTGTATTCCAGGCAAATTCTTCTTTACCCTCATTATGTAGATGCAGTCTTATTTCCCCTTGATAGTAAGGATCATTCACCTCAGCCAGCAAAATAATTCTCTTCTCTGCCTGTTGATTCAGACATAAGAAGAGCCCAAAATTGCCAGGTGGCAATCTTAACTTCCAGTTTAATGGAATCATTGTTGTGTTCCCTGCTGGCAGCACACCTCATTTTGGGACTAAAACATCTAGACCAGCAGAGCTTATGGTTGCATGGACAGGAAGCAAAAGTTTTCCTAGTGCGTCACTAGGGGTAATAGTGAGTGGTGCCACTCCCATATCCATCCCTTGATTCCTGGACCCATGAATCCTGGTTATGAGAGAAACAGAACCATAAAGTTGGCACTGATTTAGAGCATACACAGCCTCCTGGAGAACATTGCCACAGCTCTGCAAGGTATTGCCACCTAGTTGGTACTGTAATTGAGTGTTCAAAAAGCCATTCCACTGTTCTATTAATCTAGCTGCTTCAGGGTAATGGGAAATATGGTAAGACCAATGAATTCCATGGGCATATGCCCATTTTCACATATCATTGTTGTAAAATGGGTTCCTTGATCAGAAGCAATGTTGTGTGGAATGCCATGGTGGTAGATAAGACATTCAGTAAGTCCATGGATGGTAGTTTTGGAATAAGAATTGCATGCAGGGACTGCAATCCCATATCTGGAATATGTGTCTATTCCAGTTAGAACAAATCACTGCCCCCTCCAGAGTTTGAGTGGTCAATGAAGTCATTCTGCTACCAGGTAGCAGACTGGTCACCTCAAGGAATGGTCCCATTTTGGAAGCTTAGTGTGGGTTTTGTTGCTGTCAGATTGGGCATTCAGCAATGGTTGTAGCCACTTCAACCTTAGTGAGTGATATCTATGTTGCTGAGCCCATAGATAACATCCATCCCTACCTCCATGGCCACTTTGTACATAAGCCCATTGGGCAATGACAAGAGTGAATGAGGAAAGAGGCTGAACATTAAATATAGAGCTGGTCATCTTATCCACTTGATTATTAAAATATTCCTCTTCTGAAGTCACCTTCTGGACAGCATTCAAGTGGGACACAAATATTTTCATGTATTTTTCTCACTCAGAATGCTCTGTCCAAATACCTTTTCCCTAGAACTCTTTGTCGCCAATTTTCTAGTCATGTTCCTTCCAAGTCCCTTACCATCCAGCCAAACAATAGGCAACAGCTCATGATTCAGTGTACAAATGCACCTATTGCCATTTATTTTTCCAAGCTAAATGAAAAACTGGGTGCACTGGTCAAAGTTCTGCCCACTAGGATGAAATTCCCTCACAACTATCCTTCAGGGATAACCCAGAAGAGTACTGTAGTGTTGCAGCTGTCCACTTTTGGGTGTTGCCTCCATATCATACAGAACCATCTGTAAACCATGCCTAAGATTTTTGCTTCCTCAGTCAACTGATTGTAAGGGACTCCCCAAGAAGCCAAAGCTATGTTTTGGGAAAGAGTAGGTAACATGGTAGGGGTGGTGACTATGGGCATTTGGACTACTTCCACATATAACTTACTTGTGCCTTCAGGACCTGCTCCAGCCCTGTCTCGTATATACCACTTCTTATTTATTATGAAGTGTTGCAGTGCACAACCAACTTTATGGTTTCGTGGGCCAGAGAATACCCAACTCATGATAGGCAACTCAGTCCTTGTGGTAACTGGATGGCCCATTGTTAAGTGTTCAGTCCCTACTAAGGCCCAGTAGCAGGCCAAATCTGTTTCTTAAAAGGGAAGAAGTTATCTGTAGAGGATGACAAGGTTTTACTCCAAAATCCCAAGGGTCTGCACTGAGATCCTCCTATAGGGACCTGCCAAAGGCTCCAGACAGCATAACAATTTCCAGCACCATTGGCTATTCTGGATCATATGGCAAAAGTGATAGGGCAGCTTGCACAGCAGCCTGGACCTATCAGAGAGCCTCCTCTTGTTCTGGTCTCCAATCAAAACTAGCAGCTTTTCTGGACACTTGGTAAATGGGACAGATTACCACACCCAAATGAAGAATGTATTGTCTCCAAAATCTGAAGAGACCAACTAAGTGTAGTACATCTTTTTTTGGTGATAGGAGGGGCCAGATTCAACAGATTATCCTTCACTTTAGAATGTATATCTCAACATGCCCCACACCAATGGGCGCCTAGAAATTTCACTGACCTGGAAGGGCCTTGCATTCTTGTTGGATTTATCTCCCATCCCCTCTCACACAAATGCCTTACCAATAAATATAGAGTCTTTGCTACTTCTTGCTCACTAGGTCTTATCAACATGATCTCATGATTATAATGAACCAGTGGGATTTCTTTTGGTAGGGAGAGATGATCATGTGCCCTTTGAACAATATTATGACATAGGGCTGGAGAGTTGATTTACCCCTCATGTAGGATAGTTAGGATATACTGCAGGCCTAACCAGCAGAAAGCAAAGTGTTTATGGTAGTCGTTAGTGATGGCAATTGAGAAAATAGTGTTTATCAGGCCAATAGCTGCATATCAGGTACCAAGGGAAGTGTTGATTTGCTCAAGCAATCATACCCCATCTGGGAAAGCAGCTGCAATTGGAGTCACCACCTGGTTAAGTTTACAATAATCTACTGTCATCCTCCATCATCCATCTGTTTTCTGCACAGGCCAATAGGAGAGTTGAATGAGGATGTGGTGGGAATCACCACCCCTGCATCCATCAAATACTTGGTGGTGGCACTAATCTTGCAATCCCTCTAGGAATCTGGTATTGCTTTTGATTTAATATTTTGCTAGGTAAGGGCAGTTCTAGTAGCTTCCACTTGGCCTTTCCAAACAAAACAGCCCTCATTCCACAAGTCAGCTCTCCAATGTAGGGATTTTGACAGTTACTGCATATGGCTGCTCCAATTATGCATTCTGGAACTGGGGAAATAATCACAGAACGGGTCCGGGGAACTACTGGACCAACTGTGAGATGGACCTGAGCTAAAACTCCATCTATTTCCTGACATCCATAGGCTCCTACTGTGACTGGTGACCACTGTGATGATTTGAGTCTCCTGGAATTAATGTCACTTCTGAACCCATGTCTGATAATCCCCAAAATATCTGAGCATTTCCTTTCCCCCTGTGCACAGTTATTCTGGTAAAAACCTGTAGGTCTCCTTGAGGGAAGGTGGGAGGAAGATTAACAGTATAAATTTTTGTCCTTTTTAACAGAATCCTTCCCCAGGGGAACGTGGCCTTCACCTCATTCAATGGGCTCTAGGTCTGTAAACTTTCTCAAATCTGGGAATTGATTAAGGGCCATGATTACCTGTGTCTGTAATTTGAGTTAGGGTTTTGTTCACTTGACATAGAACACTTCTGCTTATACAGATTCAGAAGAAATTTAGTAGACTGTGCATCTATTTAATTTCTAGGTACCTCATGATCTATTATCCAACACCATAACTCTATGCAACTCAGACTATTTTGAGTGCTGTTAGAATCCGTCTTTCATAGCGGCAGCCATGCCCACCTTGTCTTTGGCAATTAAAAGTCAATACTTGACTTTTATTTGACCAGTATCTGATCATCCCAATAATGTTTAAGAATTCTAATTCCATTACAATGCTCTCTACAGTAATATCTTTACTACAGAGAAGAAGAGCAACCATAGAGCTCTTCAGGGAATATAGGGTTAGTCATACAAATTTATTCCTCACAGTCCTGGTTAAAGTGTGTCCTCTGGACATTCCTGGGATAGGTGGACAGGTCTCAAATGGTAAATCCACTCTAGCATCCCAATCCCTATAACCCTTTTAATTCCCTCTTCTACTGTATACCAGGGCAAATCTGGCATCTCAACCTCAGACATGCTAAGCCATCTTTTGGTCCTTATTTCATCCCACCTCCCCAAACTTTTAGAACTCTTTCTAACCCCTCGAGCTAGAGTGTTGTATTCAGAATTTATGCTTAGTGCGTCCATATCAATAAATTCAGCCTAATCCAACTTTATATTCCTTCAACCATTTTCCCATACACTTAGTATCTGTTCTCACACATATTCACCTGATTTCTGTCTGTATATGTTGGGAAACTCATGCAGTTCTTTCAGAGACAAGTGTACTTCCACATGGGTCACACTTTGTATTTCACCTTTGGGGCTTGTAGTGATTATAGTCTAGTAAAGACAAGCGGGGTGGTGAGGGTGGGTTAGAAGAAGGATTAGAAATGTCTTGCAAGCTACTGACCTCACAGGACATTCCTTTGCATTTTATTCTGGTGTGACAGTATTTATCTCTTCAGGCAGAGGTATGGCAGAAGATTCCTCTGGGCAGACTGCAGGCTCGGCAGTGAATGCTGGAATTTGGCTGGTACCTGCCTCAGGAATGGGAGGAGGTCCAGACTCCCTGGGGCAGGCCAAAGCCTGGGCAAGGAATTCTGGATTTGGCTGGTAACTGCCTCAGAGCTGGAATGAGGTCCAGACTGCCTGGGTTGGGCCAGAATCTGGGCAGTGTAGTCTTCAGTTTGACTCATATCCACCTCATTGCTGGAAGGAGTTGTGGACTCCTGGGCCATGCTGGAGGCTTTTTGATACATGGCTGACAAGGTGTGGTCTCCACAAGGTAGGCCATCATGGATTTATTTGCTGAAAACTCAGCAGAAATTAGAGTTCCAATGTCCCCATCAATATTATCATTGATAACAAGGAGACAAGATTTTCTTTCAGAGCACTCATAAAAACTTTCATATCATTCATGCATCATTTAAATGTCAAATTTAAAGACTTTAGCTCATCTCTTAGTTTTGTAAGTAAATCCAGAGTATCTAAGAGGAGTCAACCAACATCATTATACCTTTGACACCAAAAACTAATTTAAGGTGTTGAAAACACTCCCACCAAGATCCTTGCTTCTTATAAGCATGGATGTGGGAGAATCTAGTGAAGTTATTTTCCATTTTTCTATTGCCAACTCACACCATGGACTGTTAGTGACCTCATCATTATTGGAAAGGGATTCGTTAGCACCCTTGAGTGCAATTAAATTAGAGTGTCATTTGCAAAACTCCCAGAACCAACTTAGCCATCCCATGTTTAATACTTTGTTCATCAAGAACCACCCATGGTACCAAGCTATATTAGTCAGTACCTTAGGGAAAGAGAATCAACAGGAAATATCTGTCAATAGTATAAGATTTTATGAGTCTCTCACATGACTGTGGGGATGCACAAGTCCAGGTTCCACAGGCAGGCTGAAAACCAGGGGCTCTGATGAAAAGCCAATGAAGGTCTTTGATGAGTTTCCAGGGGATGTTGTCTGTCCAATGTTGATATTGTAAATTCTCCCTGAATGTTGAAATTACTTCCCCTTTTAAGGCATTCAACTGAATGAATAAAGTGTTACTCATTGCTTGTTGCATCAGCTTGTTGTATTAGCTTGCTGCATCTGCTCATTTTATTTAGGAATCACCAGGAACTGAAACTGACACCTCAAATATAGGACCTGGTGCCCAAATCATTGAGCCACCATGAGTATATTTCTATTCTCATTTATTAGGGCTTCATTCCCATAAGCTCTCTATGGTTTCTTTTTTTTTTTTTTTTAAAGGTGGTTTACCTCTTTTTTATGTTTTTTTTTTTAACTTTATTTTGTACATTTAATAATTGAAAATATAAACAATTAAAAACTAAAAAATAAACACAGATAAATAAATATATACATTTCTCAATTAAATGTAATGGACACATATAATTTTTCTTTAATCAAACAATATATTGTACAATATATTTGGTTCATAGTAACACATTCATACAGTATTTGTCCTTTTCTGTCTGACTTGCTTAGCTCAACATATTGTCCTCCAGGTTCATCCATGTTGTCATATGCTTTACAACTTCATTTCTTCTTACAGCTGCATAATATTCCATTATGTGAATAGATCACAGTTTGTTTATCCATTCCTCTGTTGATGGACACCTGGGTTGTTTCAAACTTTTGGCAATGGTGAATAATGTTGCTATGAACATCGGTATGCAGATGTCTGTTCGATTCACTGTTCTCAGTTCTTCTGGGTATGTACCCAGTAGTGGTATTGTAGGGTCAAGAGGCAAGTCTTTATTCAACTTCTTTGGGAAATTCCAAACAGTCCTCCATAGTGGCTGTACCATTCTGCATACCCACCAACAGTGAAAAAGGGTTCCTACCTCTCCACATCCTCTCCAACACTTGTAGTTCTCTGGTCTTTTAAATAGTGGCCATTCTGATAGGTGGGAGATGATAGCTCATTGTAGTTTTGATTTGCATTTCCCTAATCATGAGTGATGTTGAGCATTTCTTTATGTGTTTTCTGGTGATTTGTATTTCTTCTTTGGAGAAATGTCTGTACAACTCTTTTGCCCATTTTTTAAATGGATCATTTGTCTTTTTATTGTTGAATTGTAACACCTCTTTATATATCCTCAATATTAATCCCTTATCAGATATGTGATTTCCAAATATTTTTCCCATTGAGTTGGATGCCTTTTCACCCTTTTGACAAAGTCCTGTGAAGTGCAAAAGTATTTAATTTTGAGGAGGTCCAATTTATCTATTTTTTCTTTTGTTGCACGTGTTTTGGGTGTAAGGTCCAAGAAACCACCACCAACTACAAGGTCTTGAAGAGGTTTCCTTACATTTTCCTCTAGTAGTTTTATGATCCTGGCTTTTATATTTAGATCTTTGAACCATCTTGTATAGGGGGTGAGATAGGGGTCCTCTTTCATTCCTTTGGTTATAGATATTCAGTTCTCCCAACACCATCTGTTGAAGAGACTGTTTTTTCCCATTAGCGTGGGCTTCGTAGGTTTGTCAAAAACCAGTTGACTGTGTAGGTGAGGGTTTATTTCTGCATTCCTATTCTATTCTACTGATCGATGTGTCTATCTTATGCCAGTACCATGCTGTTTTGACGACTGTAGATTTGTAATATGTTTCAAGGTCAAGCAGTGAAATTCCTCCCATGTCGCTCTTCTTTTTTAGAATGCCTTCGGCTATTCAGGTTCACTTACCCTTCCAGATGAATTTGGTAATTGCCTTCTCTAATTCTGTAAATTAAACTTTTGGGATTTTGATTGGTATTGCATTGAATGTATAAATCTGTTTGGGTAAGATTGAAATCTTCATGATATTCTTCCAATCCATGAACATGGAATGTCTTTCCATTTGTTTAGGTCTTTTTAAATTTCTTTTAGCATTGTTTTGCAATTTTGTGCATATAGGTCCTGTACATCTTTGGTTAAATTAACGCTGAGGTATTTGAGTCTTTTTGTTGCTATTGAAAATGGAATTTTCCCCCTGAGTTCCTCCTCAGGTTGTTCAGTACTAGTGTACAAAAACATTACTGAGTTTTGCATGTTGATCTTGTATCCTGCCACTTTGCTGAACTCATTTATTAGCTCAAGTAGCTTTTTCGTGGATATTTCAGGATGTTCTAAGTACAGGATCATGTCATCCGCAAACAGTGAGAGCTTTACTTCCTCTTTTCCTATTTGGATGCCTTTAATTTTTTTTTTTTTCTTTTCTAATTGCCCTAGCTAGGAATTCTAGTACAATGTTGAATAACAATGTGACAGTGGGCATCCTTGTCTTGTTCGTGATCTTAGAAGGAAAGCTCTCAACCTTTCACCATTGAGTATGATGTTGGCTGTGGGTTTTTCATATATGCCTTTTATCATATGGAGGAATTTTCCTTTTATTCCTATCTTTTGAATTGTTTTTATCAAAAAAGAATGCTGGATTTTGTCATATGTCTTTTCTGCATCTATTGAGAGGATCATGTGCTTTTTTTTCATTCAATTTGTAGATGTGGTGTATTACATTGATTGATCTTCTTATGTGAACCAGTCTTGCATACCATGAATAAATCCAACTCGGTCATGATGTATAAGCCTTTTGATATGCTGTTGGATTCAGTTTGCAAGAATTTTGTTGAGAATTTTTGCATCTATGTTCATTAGAGATTCGTCTGTAATTTTCTTTTCTTATAGAATCTTTATCTCCTTTGGTATTAGGGAGATGTTGGCTTCATAAAATGTGTTGGGTATTTTTCACTTCTTTTCAAATTTTTGGTAGAGTTTAAACATGATTGGTGTTAATTCTTTTTGAAATGCTTGGTAGAATTCACCTGTGAAGGCATCTGGTGCTAGACTTTCCTTTTCTGGGAGATTTTTGATGACAGACACAATGTCCTTAAATGTGATTGTTTGTTAAGCTCTTATATTTCTTGTGGTGTCACTTTAGGTTGGTTGTACATTTCTAGAAATTTTTCCATTTCATCTAGGTTGTCTAGTTTGTTGGCATATAGTTTTTCATCATATCCTCTTATGATTCTTTTTATTTTTATGAGGTCATTTGAAACTTCCACCTTTAATTTCTAATTGTATTTATTTGCATCTTCTCTCTTTTTTTCTTTGTTAGTGTAGCTGAGGTTTGTCAATTTTATTGATCTTCTAAAAGAACCAGCTTTTGGTTTTGTTGATTTTCTCTATTGTTTTTCTGTTCTTATTTTCATTTATTTCTGCTCTAATCTTCATAATTTATTTCCCTCTGCTTGCCTTGGGATTGGTATGCTCTTCTTTTTCTAGTTTCTCTAGTTGTTTCTTTAAGTCTTTGAGTTTATTTCTTTTTTATGTTTTAATATAAGCATTTAGGGCTAAAAATTCCCCTCTCAAGATTGCCTTCGCTGTATCCCATAAGTTTTGATACATTCTCACTTTCATTTGTCTCAATATATTTACTGATTTCACTTGCAATTTCTTCTTTGACCCACCAATTATTTAGGAGTGTGTTGTTCAATCTACTCACATTTGCAAATTTTCTTTTTTCCTGTCTATTATTGATTTCTAGTTTCATTCCATTATGATCTGAGAAGGTGTTTTGTATAATTTCAATCTTTTTATATTTATTGAGAGATGAATTTTGACCTAACATGTGGTCTATCCTGGAGTAAGATCCATGGGCACTTGAGAAGAATGTATAACACGCTGAGTTTAGATGCAGTGTTCTGTATATATCTGTCAGGTCTAACTTGTTTATCATATTGTTGAAGTTATCTGTTTCCTTGATGATCTTCAGTGTAGTTTTTCAATCTCATGATGTGAGTGGGGGTGTTGAAGTCTCCAATAATTATTTTTAAAATGTCTATTTCTCCCTTCAGTTTTGCCAGAGTTTGTCTCATACATTTTGGGGCACCCAGGTTAGGGGCATAGATATTTATGACTGTTATATCTTCCTGGGGATCATCCCTTTTATTAATATATAATGGCCTTCTGTATACTTACAATTTTTTTGCATTTGAAGTCTGTTTTGTCTGATATTAGTATAGCTACCCCTTCTCTTTTTCTCTTTACTCTTCGCATGGAGTATCTTTCTCCAACCTTTCACTTTCAGCCAGTTTGTAGCCCTATGTCTAAGATGACTTTCTTGTAAGCAGCATATGGATGCCTCATGTTTTTTCTTCCATTCTATCAGCCTGTATCTTTTGATTGGGGAGTTTAATCCATTCACATTCAATGATATTACTTTAAATGCACTATTTACCTCCTCCATTTTTTTGTTTGGCTTTCATATGTCACCTTGTGTTTGTCTCTCTTTTTACTCTTTTGGTTATCATTTCTGCTATTCTTTCTTCTATGCTCTCCTCCAAGCTTCTCTTTCCTGTGTTTTTCTTACTGGTTCTAAGGCTTCCTGTAATATTTCCTGCAAAGGTGGATTCTTTTTTGCAAACTCTCTTTATTTCTGATTGGTTGTAAATATTTTGTACTCACCTTCATATTTGAAGGGCAATTTTGCTGGATAAAGAATTCTTGGCTGGCAGTTTTTCTCTTTCATTTTCCTAATTATCATACCACTGTCTTCTCACCTCCATGGTTTCTGAAGAGAAATGTGTACTAAGCCTTACTGGACATCACTTGTATGTGATTGTTTACTTCTCCTGAGAATTTTCTCTTTATCTTTGACATCTGACATTCTGAGTAATATGTGTTTTGGCATAGGTCTATTTAGATTTCATTTGATTTGAGTACGGTGTGCTTATTGGACATGTACATTCATTTCTTTCATGAGACTTGGGAAATTTTCATCTGTCATTTCCTCAAATACTCTTTCTGCCCCTTTTCCCTTCTTTTCCCCTTCTGGAACTCCCATGACACATATGTTGTTGTGTTTTGTGTTGTCATTCAACTCTCTGAGCTCCTGCTCTGTTTTTTCCCTTCTTTTCTCTCTCTGTTCTTTTCTCTCTTCAATTTTAGCTGCTCTGTCTTCAGTATCATTTATTCTTTCTACTTTCATTTCGAGTCTGCTGTTGTATACCTCAAATGTGTTTTTGACCTCACCTATTGTGTCTTTCATTGCCATGAACTCGA
This sequence comes from Cabassous unicinctus, assembly GCA_029593785.1. Lineage (NCBI taxonomy): Eukaryota > Metazoa > Chordata > Mammalia > Cingulata > Chlamyphoridae > Cabassous > Cabassous unicinctus. Next base: position 16,887 of record JAQZBX010015441.1, on the reverse strand, counting down.
TTACTTTTCTGTTCATGATTTCAAATTCTACTTTGCATTCACTCAATATCTTCTTCATGTCATTTATGTCTTTTACTATATTGTCTTTCAACTGATTAATTTGGTTTTGGAAATTTGTGCTCATCTCACTGATTAGTTCTCTCGATTTCTGCATCTCTTCTGGGACTTTGATGGATTCCTTTACTTGGGCCATGTCTTCTATTTTCTTAGTATGGCTCATAATATTTTGCTGGTGTTTAGGCATCTAGTTAGGATTTAGTTTACTCAGATGCTCAAACTCTTTCTCTTTTATAGGGATTTAGTGCCAGGAGGTTGTGAGTTACCACAGCTCTTTGATTCTTGGTTCAACCTGGATTGTTAGGATTGTCCTGCTGGTTGCTCAAAACTGGACACTAGGCCCAGTTTTTGTTGTAGAGTCACTTCTTGGGCCTTGGGCAGGGAGACTATAGAAGCCAGGAAAAGCCTCTCCTATTTATTTTTAATTTTCTTATGTGCACTTCCTTGGTCTGCCAGGAGATGGTGCTCTTTGGCAGCTCTCAATTCAATGCCTGTTTGGAGTGTATTCCTTGTGACATAGACTAGATCAGTGTGATAGGGCTTCCAGTATGGAAGCTAAGAGCTTTGTAATTCAAATTTTCTGAGACAGTTCTCCAATCCTCTCTGGCATCTCCCTCCCTTTTTCCCAGCTAGGAAATATTTCCACTGCCCTCTGAGTCCTGAGCAATCAATCCCTGTTAGTGGAGGAGGAGATTGGGAGGTTTGTATATCTTTAGCCCCTTGCAGGCTCCAAGGCAAACAATGGCACAGCCCCACCCAGCCTGGAAAGGCTCTTGGACATGTAGACCAAACCTGCCGGTGTAAAGCTGAGTCAGCCTCAGGCTCTCTCCCCCCTCTCCTGTGGAGTCCTCCACAATTAGTCCAACCCAGAAGAGAGGGAGATTGTGAAAGTTAGATTTCTCCAGTACTTCGTCGTCTCCCAGGGCAAACCACCATGTGGTTCCACCTGGCCTGAAAGGTCCATGGGGTAATGCAGCCTAAATTTATGGGTCAGAACCTGAGTCAGTCTTAGGCTGTGTCCCTCTCTCTCCCCTTTCCTGGAGTGGTAGATCCCTGGAGCCTCATTCATCTGTAGTCACAGGCCCAGAGGACTGAAAATTCTAAAGGGTCTTTAGTGTGGAGGAGCGTGCTGGCAGCAGAGCCACTGCTGGTTCCAACTCATGGTTCAGTCATCGCAATTTCCCTCTTTTGTTACTCTCTCCTCTGGATGGTGTGCAGCCTTCATCTTCCCTCTTAAACCCTAGAAGATCTTTTTCAGGGCTGTTTCAGTCTGTCCTCTAGCCATTTTTCTGGAGAAGAGATTCCCATGTCTTACTAGTCCACCATCTTCCCAGAAGTCCCTCTGTTACTGTTTTTATAGATGCTCAGATTATTCTTAATATCCTTTACATTAATATATTTTATCTATTTATTAATATCTTCCTTCAACTCCTATATTTGATTTATGATATTTGCTTGATTTTCATTGATTAGTTGCTTGATCAACTGATCAATATCTATGTCTAAACATGGTTTGATTGTCTAATCCTGTGTCTCACCAAAATTTTTAGTTTCTTCTTTGGCTGGGCCATGAATTCCTGTTTCTTAGTATGGACTGTAATTTTATGTTGATGTTTAAGCATCTGAATATATTGGAGAATTTACCCTGATCATCAACATTTCTCTCTTGGCTAGTAGCTTTGTTTCACAACTCTTCTTTTCTTTGATTTTTTGTTCAATTTATTCTAAGACTTTAAAATTGCCCTGATTAAGCAATCAAAATAAGGGCAGAGACTCACTAATCTGGTGTATATCTGCTCCATGTGGTCTGGGAAAAGAGACTCCTAAAAGGGATTTTTCTTCTTCCGGTTTCCCCACCAGCAAGGAGATGATGTTCAACAGGAAATTTTTCCGTAGAGGTGTCTTTTTCATCCTCCACCTGCCCATTATTCTGATCTGGTCAACCTGAGCTTCAAAGCTGACTCTACTGACCAAATTCAGTGTGGAGAAACCACTCTCCACACTCAAGTGCTCCCTTCCTCTTTCCAGGGAGGAACATGTCTGTTCACCATTAAGTTGGCTGTGTTTAGCCATGGGTTTTATCCAGGCTGTTAGCCTTGAAAGGGGATGAAGGTTGCCTTTCCCAGGCACAGGGATTAACAGTTCATGCTTTTAGCTTTGGCTTTTTCTTCATTTGTCTCTCCCTCAACCTTCTAAAAGATGCAGAACACTCTTCAGCTCTGTAGATATCCAAACATCTCCTTTAGCCAGCTTTTTAACTTCCTCTATTGATTTTCTGGGAGTCTTGAGCCCTGACTAACTATTCTGATGACATCTTCCCAGAAGTCTCTAACATTACAATTTATTCTATGAAACTCATGAGTGGACTTGTGCATTGATGAGTGCATGCATACATATATGTGAGTGTCATTAAGTCTCTTAATATATACATGTTAAAAAATATAATCAAATAAATGCAAAGATCCTAAATAGAAAAGTATTAAAGTGGAAGCTTATGTAAAGTGTACTATATTATAATTTGAAGCCACCTGCTCTGAGGTAACATTAACATTTCTTGTATCAAAAATTTAAAAACTTGCATTTCTTATGCTATGATGCATATTTCAAAAATAGAGAGTATAGAATAGAAAATAAGCAAATTATTAATAGTAATTTTAAAAATTATATCTCTATGATACAATCTTTTACTAATTCTTATAGTGACTATGATAAAAGTTTATAGGTACCAATAATAATAGAAAGTGTTGCTGTAAATATGATATCATATATTGAAGAAAAATATATAGATTAAGGCTTGATTCATAATATCATTTTAATTGGTTTAAAGAAAATTATTAATATAGTTATAAATACCACATTGTATTAAATATGGAAGAATGTCACTTATGAATATCTTTCAATGTCAGAAATAACATACAAGAAAATTAATCTTATTATTAAATAAGTAATTCAAAATTTTTATCCATACATTTTTAATTAGGACCAGGTTATCAGTGTAGTAACATTTGAGAAAGGGGTAGATATGGACTCTATTCTGAAGGTGCAATCAACAGTACTTGTGAATTAATTGGATGAAAGATGTTAGAGAAAAAGAAAGGAAAATGATAATATTAAATTAGAGAAAAATTACAACATACAATCAGATGATGAATATATTTTCATGCAAATGAATAGAAATTCTTAAAAAGAAAGAGAAAAAAGTCTGTAACATGATAACTTTCATAGCTATATTAAATATATCTGTTAATAACTCCCATCAATCTTATTGTCAGTATGTTAAATGCCAAGTATCATGCATCATAGTTACACAGTATTTTCCTGGAAGCAGTAATCCTGCATAACATGCTAAGAAATACCAGAACCTAATGTGTATTAATGTTGGAAATTGAGCATAATGTTAGAACCATTTTATTTTAATATAAACAACACAGAGTAACATTAGGCTAAATTGAAAAATTATATGAAACAAAGAGAAAGTTCAGGAAATGTAGTGAACCATGATTAATATAGAATTAGAAATTCTAATATTTCTATAAAATCAGAAATTCACTAGAATTTGTACATTTCCTCAATATAAATTCTTCAAGACATTCATATTTTACCTGAACTCCTCCATGGGTGAAAAATAAATGTATCATATTCCTGGATGACAAGATAGAATACAGCAGATATTTTAAGTCTTACACAAATATTCTATAAACATTGTGGACTTTGACACAAATTACACATTTTAGCTTCATTTTGGGGATATTATTGGGGATATGATAAATTTGATTTGGAAGTATAGAAGGATAATAATAGCTCAAAATTCTTTAAAGGCTTATGGAAATTTCAAACATGGAAGAAATTAAGGGGATATTATCCATCTGTCACACAGCTTCAACAATTGTCAATGCAAGACAAATATTGCTCAATATATCCCTTTCATCTCTCCAAACATGTATATTTAAACTAAACCCATACAATCAAACCTTTCATCTGTAACACTTCAGAACATATCACTGACAATATGGATTCTTTCAAACACAATCACTTAATCATTTTAAATTTAAAATCAACTAACAATAATTCCTTAATGTCATCAATTAACAGTGTAACATTTCAGTACATGCCATTTCATATATTTAAAAATCAGAATTTTATAAATTTCATTCTTAAGTGATAGGTTAACATGTTTTTAAATCTTTAAAATACTCTATTATTCCAGGCACTTATTTAATTTTTATTTATTTGGTAAAAACTGGGTATTTTTTCCTGAACAACCTGTTCGGATACTGTGAATTCATGTCTGTGCTGTCATGGAATATAATTTTTGTTACCTATCCTTCCCGTATATTATTAATAGCTTAAGAAAAAAGCCACCCATTTGTACATACTCTTTGATGATTAATTGAACAATGAAGTGCTTCTGTGAGTGAAAGGTTATTGATCTTATATAAGAAAAAATATAAAGATGAGAGAATGGAAAAATATGAGTTTAATATATTATGAGGGTGAAGGACTTCCAGGAAGATGGTGGACTAGTAAGACATGGGAATCTCTTCTCCAGAAAAATAGCTAGAGGACAGGCTGAAACAGGCCCGAAATAGACCTTCTAGGGTTTAAGCCAGCAGGTGAAAGCTGCACACCACCCAGAGAAGAGAGGGACAAAAGAGGGAAATCGCAGCCACAGAACCGTGAGTTGGAACCCACAGTGGCTGCTGCTGCCAGCACCCTCTCCCTCACTTTTTAGAATTCTTGGGCCTCTAGGCCTGCGACTACAGACAAAGGGGCTCCAGGGATCTACCAATCCTGGAAAGGGGAGTAGAGGGACACAGCCTAAGCCTGACTCAGGTGCTGACATGCAAATTTGGGCTGCAGAGCCCCACAGATGCTTCCACTTGGTGGTTTTCCCTGGGAGCTTAAGAAGGACTGGAGAAATCTGACCCTCGCAACCTCCCTCTCTTCTAGCCTGGACTAATTGTTGAGGACTTCACAGGAGAGGGTAGAGAAAGCCTGGGGCTCACTGTGTTTTTGACTCACAGGTTTGGACTGCCCTGTCCTGAGAGCCCTTCCAGGCTGGAAGGGGCTGTGCCATTTTTTGCCTTGGGGCCTGCAAGGGGCTAAAGATATACAAACCTCCCAATTTCCTTCTCTACTAATAGGGATTGATTGTTGAGAACTCAGAGGGCAATGGAAATATTTCCTAGCTGGAAAAAGTGAGGGGGCTACCAGAGAAGACTGGAGAACTGTCTCAGAAAGTTTGAATTACAAGGCTATTAGCTCCCATACAGGAAGCACTATCATATGGATCTGGTCTGTGTCACAACAAATACACTCCAACCAGGCATTGAATTGTGAGCTGCCAACGAGGACCAACTCCTGGGAGACTAAGGAAGTGAACATAAGAAAATAAAAAATAAATAGGAGAGGCTTTTCCTGGCTTCTATACTCTCCCTGTCCAAAGCCCTAGAAAGTGACTCTACAACCAATTACTGGGTCCAGTGTCCAGATTTGAGTAACCATCAGGACAATCCTAACAATCCAGGTTGAACCAAAAATCAAAGAACTGTGGTAACTCACAGTCTCCTGCCACTAAAACCCTGTAAAAGAGAAAGAGATAGACCATCGAAATAAAATACAACCTAACCAGATGCCTAAACACCAGCAAAAAATTATGATCCATACTAAGAAAATAGAAGACATGGCCCAATAAAAATAATCCATCAAAGTCTGAGAAGAGATGCAGAATTTGAGAGAAATAATCCGTGAGATGAGCACAAATTTCCAAAATCAAATTAATGAGATGAAAGACAATATAGTTAAAGAGATAAATGACATCAAGAAAACATTGAGAGAACACAGAGAAGAATTTGAAACCCTGAACAGAAAAGTCACGCAGTTCATGGGAATGAAAGACACAATAGGTGAAGTTAAAAACACATTTGACGTATACAACAGCAGACTCAAAATGATAGAAGAAAGAATATTTGATACCAAAGACAGAGCAGCTAAAATTGAAGAAAGAAAAGAACGGAGAGAGAAAAGAATGGAAAAAAATTGAGCAGGTGCTCAGAGAGTTGTATGACAACACAAAACACAGGAACATATGTGTCATGGGAGTTCCAGAAGAGGAAGAGAAAGGAAAAGGGGCAGAAAGAATATTTGAGGAAATAATAGATGAAAATTTCCCAACTCTCAGGAAAGAAATGGATTTACTTGTCCAAGAACCACATGGTAACCCCAATGAGAATAAATCCAAATAGACCTACGCAAAGACACATACTATTCAGAATATCAAATGTAAAAGGTAAAGAGAAAATTCTCAGACCAGTAAGAGAAAAGCAAATGATTATGTACAAAGGATGTCCAGTAAGACCTTGTGCAGATTTCTCTTCAGAAACAATGGAGGTGAGAAGACAGTGGTATGATACAATTAGGAAACTGAAAGAGAAAAACTGCCAGCTGAGAATTCTTCATCCAGCAAAACTGTCCTTCAAATATGAAGGTGAGTATAAAGTATTCACAAACAAGCAGAAACGAACAGAGTTTGCAAAAAAGAAGCCAGCTTTGCAGGAAATATTAAAGGAAGCCTTAGAAACTGATAGAAAAAGACAGGAGAGAGAAGATTGGAGGAGAGTATATAAAAGAAAAGCAGAAAGGATAATGAAAACAATAAAAAGAGAGTCAAAAACAAGATGACATATGAAAACCAAAGAATAAATGGAGGAAATAAATAGTGCATTTTCAGTAATATCATTAAATATGAATGGATTAAATTCCCCAATCAAAAGATACAGGGTGACAGAATGGATAAAAAAAATGAGCCATCCATATGCTGCTTACAAGAACCTCACCACAGACCCAGGGATACAAACAGGCTGAAAGTAAGAGGTTGGAAAAAGATACTCCACATGAGTAGTAAACAGAAAAGAGCACGGTAGCTATACTAATATCAGACAAAACAGACTTTAAATGCAAACAAATGATAGGAGATAGAAACGGCCATTATATATTAATAAAAAGGACAATCCTCCAGAAAGATATAACAGTCATAAATATCTATGCAACTAACCAGGGTGCCCTAAAATATATGAGCCAAGCTATGGCAAAACTGAAGACAGAAATAGACGTTTCTACAATAATCGTTGGAGACTTCAACACCCCTCTCACATCATTAGATAGAACAACTATAGAGAAGATCAACAAGGAAAGAGAGAACTTCAACAATATGGTAAACAAGTTAGACCTAACAGACATATACAGAACACTGCATCCAAACTCAGCACGTTATACATTCTTCTCAAGTGCCCATGGGTCATTCTCCAGGATAGACCACATGTTATGTCACAATTCAGCTCTCAATGGATATAAAAATATCGAAATTATACAAAACACCTTCTCAGATCATAATGGAATGAAACTAGTAATCAATACTACACAGGAAAAAAGAAAATTTGCAAATATGTGGAGACTGGACAACACACTCCTAAATAATTGGTGGGTCAAAGAAGAAATTGTAAGTGAAATCAGTAACTATATTGAGACAAATGAAAATGAGAACACAACATATCAAAACTGATGGGATAGAGCGAAGGCAGTCTTGAGAGGGAAATTTATTGCCCCAAATGCCTATATTAAAAAACAAGAGAGAGCTAAACTCAAAGATTTTACTGAACAACTAGAGAAACTTGAAAAAGAACAGCAAACCAATCCCAAAGCAAGCAGAAGGAAAGAAATAATAAAGATAAGAGGAGAAATAAATGAAAATGAGAACAGAAAAACAATAGAGAACATCAACAAAACCAAAAGCTGGTTCTTTGAGAAGATCAATAAAATTGACCAATCCCTTGCCAGACTAACAAAGAAAAAAACAGAGAAGATGCAAATAAATACAATCAGAAATGAAAGGGGGGAAATTACAAATGACCTCTCAGAAATAAAAAGAATCCTAAGAGGATATTATGAGAAACTATATGCCAACAAACTAGACAACCTGGATGAAATAGACAAATTTCTAGAATTGCACAACCAACCTACACTGACCCTACAAGAAATAGAAGACTTAACTAACCAATCACAATTAAGGAGCTTGAATCCGAAATAAAAAATCTCCCTGCAAAAAATGTCCAGGATCGTATGGCTTCACAGGTGAATTCTAACAAGCATTTCAAAAAGAATTAACACCAATCCTGTTTAAACTCTTCCAAAAAATTGAACAGGATGGAAAATTACCCAACACATTTTATGAAGCCAACATCACCCTAATACCAAAGCCTGATAAAGATTCCACAAGAATCAAGATTCTCTCTAATGAACATAGATGTAAAAATTGTGAACATAATACTTACAAATAGAATCCAACAGCATATCAAAAGATTTATACATCATGACCAAGTCGGATTTATTCATGGTATGCAAGGCTGGTTCAACATAAGAAAATCAATCAATGTAATACAAAACATTAACAAATTGAAGGAAAAAAAAACACATGATCATCTCAATAGATGCAGAAAATGCATTGGACAAAATCCAACATGCTTTTTTGGTAAAAATATTTCAAAAGATAGGAATAAAAGGAAAATTCCTCAATATGATAAAAGGCTTTAAAAAACCCACAGCCAACATCATACTCAATGGGGATAGTTTGAAAGCTTTCCTTCTAATATCAGATACAAGACAAGGATGCCCACTGTCACCATTGTTATTCAACATTGTACTAGAAGTTCTAGCGAGGGCAAGTAGACAAGAAAAAAAAATTAAAGGTGTCCAAATAGGAAAAGAGGAAGTAAAACTCTCACTGTTTGTGGATGACATGATCCTGTATTTAGAAAATCCTGAAGTATCCACGACAAAGCTACATAAACTAATAAATGAGTTCAGCAAAGTGGCAGGATACAAGATCAACACACAAAAATCAGTAATGTTTTTGCACACTAGTACTGAACAACCTGATAAGGAATTCAGGAGGAAAATTCCATTTTCAATAGCATCAAAAAGACTCAAATAACTAGGAGTTAATTTAACCAAAGAAGTACAGGACCTATATGCAGAAAACTACAAAACAATGCTGAAAGAAATTGAAAAATACCTAAACAAATGGAAAGACATTCTGTGTTCATGGATAGGTAGAATAAATATCGTGGAGATGGCAATCTTGCCCACACTGATTTATATAATCAATGCAATACCAATCAAAATCCTAATAGCTTACTTTACAGAATTAGAGAAGGCAATTACCAAATTCATCTGGAAGGGTAAGTGCACCCGAATAGCCAAAAGCATTCTAGAAAAGAAGAGCAATGTGGGAGAAGTTTCACTGCCTGTCTTTGAAACATATTACAAAGCTGCAGTGGTCAAACAGCATGGTACTGGCATAAATAAAGACACATCAATCAGTGGAATAGAATTGAGAACCCAGAAAAAACCCTCACTTATACAGTCAACTGGTTTTGACAAACCTACCAAGGCCACGCTAATGAGAAAAAACAGTCTCTTCAAGAAATGGTATTGGGAGAACTGGATATCTACAACCAAAGAATGAAAAGGGACCCCTATCTCACCCCCTATACTAGAATCAACTCAAAATTGATCAAAGATCTAAATATAAAAGCCAGGACCATAAAACCACTGGAAGAAAATATAGGGGTAGCATCTTCAAGACCTTGTAGTAGGTGGTGGTTCCTTGGACCTTACACCCAAAGCACATGCAACAAAAGAAAAAATAGATAAATAGGACCTCCTCAAAATTAAAACTTTTGCACCTCACAGGACTTTGACAGAAGGGTGAAAAGACAGCCAACTCAATGGGAAAAAATATTTGGAAATCACATATCTGATAAGGGTTTAATATCCAAGATATATAAAGAGATGTTACAACTCAATAATAAAAAGATAAATGACACAATTAAAAAATGGGCGAAAGACTTCAATAGACATTTCTCTGAAGAAGAATTACAAATGGCAAAAAAGCACATGAATAAATGCTCACCATCACTCATGATTAAGGAAATGTAAATCAAAACTACAATGAGATATCATTTCACACCTATCAGAATGGCCACTATTAAAAAGACAGAGAACTACAGGTGTTGGAGAGGATGTGGAGAGATAGGAATACTTCTTCACTGTTGGTGGGAATGCAGAATGGTGCAACCACTATGGAGGACTGTTTGGCAGTTCCTAAAGGAGCTGAATATAGACTTGCCATGTGACCCTGCAATGCCACTACTGGGTATATACCCAGAAGAACTGAGAGCAGTGACACAAACAGACATGTGCACAGCAATGTTCATAGCAACATTATTCACCTTTGCAAAAAGTTGGAAACAACCCAGGTGTCCATCACCAGATAAATGGATAAACAAACTGTGGTCTATTCACACAATGGAAATTATGCAGCTGTAAGAAGAAATGAAGTCGTAAAGCATATGGCAACATGGATGAACCTGGAGGACATTATGTTGAGTGAAGCAAGCCAGACACAAAAGGACAAATACTGTATGAATGCGTTACTATGAACCAAATATATTGTGTAACATAGTGTTTGATTTCAAAAAAATTTTTTATATGTATCCATTACATTTAATTGAGAAATGTATATATTTATTCATCTGGGTTTACTTTTTAGTTTTTAATTTTTTATATTTTCAATTATTAAATATACAAAATAAAGTTAAATATATATATATATATTATGAGTGTCACGTGAATGGTGACAGCTATTTGTTTTTAAAGTTGCATGCAGGACAATTGGCTACATAATTGGAGGACAAAAGAAAATCAAATTCTACTGCTAACAGCAAACACTAATAAATACTTCCCAAATATTTTAATTATTGAAATATATATAATTAAATTATAAAGTTACTACAAAAATTAAATTGTGATTTTTTGTTTTCTTATTTCCTGGATTATGGGTGAGTTTACCTTTCTTAATATGACACCAAACAGAAATGATACCAAACAGTTGAATTTACATCATTTAAAATAAAGAACTTTCTAAAGAAAATAGAAAAATAATCATTGCTGAATATGTGACAGAAAATAAATATTTGAAAAATAATTCACAATAATATACATTCATAATACACAGAGAAGCCTTAAAATCACCATAACAATAGAAAAAAGCAAAAAATACATATCAAGAAATTACAAAGGAAAAATATAAAAGACTAATAAATTTATAGAAGTCATTTAATTTCATTTTTAATCAAATGCAAATTGTACATATGGAGAGAAATAATCATTTTGCCTGATGGTTTAACAAATATTGGAGGATTTGTAAGTACTTAGCAATAAGAATGATCCAACTAAAAGCAGCCACTCTGAATCTTTAGTGAAATATACATATATTTGAATTATTTTTTGATGATAAATTTTGGAATTGTATATATTTAAACATATGCTGCAGGAAATCCATTTTGAAATTAAAAAATGAAATACACATTTGACAAAATTTTTCTCAATCCATCTTAGGGATTATTAGAAAACAGAAAATGTGTAATAAAATTCAAATGCATTATATATCCCATCTATCAGGGACTGGAAGAAAATATTAACTTTGAAAGACAGTAGAACATTTATATTTAGTATTTAGAAAAAAACTATGAAATATTACAAATAAGAATGAATACATATTTTCATCATCTTAATATTTCACTAACATAAATGAAGGACAATTTATTTCCACTTAATTTTCATTTCTAAATCATATAAAATTTTAAAACAATGCATTTTTCTATATTGAGGAACATGAATGCAAGAAATTCATTTTGAACTTTGATATGCATTTAATCATGTTGTTATGACTAATTAGAGTTTTCATTCATAGTAATGTCCAAAATTGCATGCTTAAAATGAGTGAATACCTATCACTTTAAGCTACCTATTTTTATTTTGAAAATGACCAAGACTTCTTTACACGGTACACTATTAATTTTTGTTTATGATGAGTAACATTCTTTTATTTTAATTAAAATTATCATGTAATATATTACAAAAGGACTTGTATGTATATGTGAATAGTTTGGTGGGAGAAAAGTCAAGGTACAATGTAAAATAAACTTAGCCAAATACATGATTAATCAAAAATGCTTGCTAGAATTACAGCAATATTTTTATGACCAGGGTGGTACAGTCCATATGTAGGAAAATCCAATGTTATTGGAAGGAATAAGAACATACAGAATGGAAAACAATCTAACTTTTTTCAACTGAACTAGTTAGTGTAGACCTGTGATTATTTGAACTGAGCCCTCTAAATCAATATAAAGTGTAACCAAAGAGTGACCCTGAGTGCCTTGTTTTCTCTACTTATATTAAAAGAAAGTCATCAAATGAGAATTTTTTAATGAAAATTTGAATAGAAGGATGAAGAAGAAATCCAGCTACCAGGGTGCTGTAGTGAGCTGCTCTGTAGAAGTTTCTCTCTCTCTTATGACATACAGAGATAACTGCATTCATATTAATTTAACATTTTTGTTGTTGTATGGTAAAAGACTTCAGGTTTTGTGATGTATGCTTAAAATTTCTTATTTTCCATTTTCACTCCATCCATGTATTTCTTACACTTCCATGATCCATGCCGATTGAAATGTGTAGCTTCCTTTCTTTTTAACTAAGGAAATACTGTGTATACACCCACACATATACACGCACACATATACACATATACAGTGCATTTTAGGAGGCTTATATTCCTCTCATTGACATTTAAAACATTTCTGTCTATATTCCTAAGTACTCAGTCAGAAAATAATGCTCTTTTTATTTATAATATCCTTTATTTCTAAAGAGGTTTTATATTACAGAAAAGTTACAATGAAATTATAAGTGATTCCCATGTACACCTCGGCCTCCCTCACATAATCCCATACTTTTTTAATTGTATGGTACAATTTATTATGATTTATCTGTCAAAAACACTCATGAAAAAAATACACATGAATATGACTCACTTGTGGTAAGCACTAACCTACCTACAGTAATCATGTAAAAAAACCCATCATTTTGACATTTATCAGTACTTCACAAATCTAACACATACAAAAGGAGGCCACTGCCAGTGTTATAACTTCTTTAAAGCCAAAACCTTAAGCACAAATCTGAAATAAGAGAAAATTCTCAATCTTCATATTTGCATGCATTTTTGGCTGATCTTTCAAAGATTTCACATATAATAAATTCACAACTTTGAATCAAAATGAATATTAAAAGCTTTTAAGTCTTGTGATAAACTTACTCTACAGAAGCAAGGAAAACAGACTGAATAGTAACAGCAAAATATTTCTAGGAGAGAAATTAGTCACTTATTTCCTTTGTCATAAAACAAAGTTCAATGAGTCAAAATTTTATTAGCATTTACCGAGATATTTACTATTCAAGAATTTGCTTTTCAAGTTGTATCTTTAAAATGTATCCATCCATATATTTGGACTAAATTAAATTTATATATCCAAAATATTTTACTCAGAAGTCTAATCTTAATACAAACCATAATTTATCAAAGCATAGAGCAAATATTATACAATAAGGCTACCATTTAGATTTACTTGCTTCATTTGAAAAACTTATCTTACAAACAGGAATGTTCCTCTGTTTCTCCAGAATAAATGTCCCTGTCTCTATCTTTAAATGATAATAAAAAAGACAGATATAAATAATTCATGCTCTGCATTTTCTTTCATCAGGCTTTGATAAAAACAGAGCCATCTGGTGCTGGAACACCATCTTCCTTCTCAGTTACAGTCTCTATAGTCCCAGTAACCAATGTTTATTTGTTGAAGCTGTCTTCTGTTTCTCAGCAACAGCTGCATAAACAGCAACAATCTCATCCCTTTAAAGACATAGTCAGGAATTGACTTTGATGAGAAATCTGTTACTTCTGTTGATGATTCACTCTTTTTAATCCTCTGGGCCACTTTCTGCTGCTCCTGGAGGGTTCTTCCCCAACAGAAGTCGTCATTTCATTATTCCATGTTTTATTGAATAGATGTGAAGGCCTACTTGAAATTTTTGAATTGCTTCATCCATTTTGTTTGTTAGCTCTTTGATGTTATATTGTTCTATTGTCTGTCTTCTTTTCCTATAGTTTACCCTTCCTAATAATCTTCATTTTTAAACTCCTCTCAAATTCTCTCACCCTTGTTTTTTCCTTTTAGGCTGCTGCACCCCCTTTAGTATCTCTTGCAAATCTTGACTTTTGGTAACATTCTATCAGTTTTTGTTTGTCTATGAAGACTTTGAACTCACACTCATTTTGAGCTATAGCTTTGCCAGATACAGAAATCTTTGCTTGAAGTTTTTCTTTTTCAGTACTTTATATACATCATATCATTTTGTTCTCTCTTCCTTGGATTCTGATGAAAGGTTAACACTTAATCTTATTGAGTTTCCCTTTCTATTCCACTGTCTTTTTCAGTTCAGATGTTCCAGTCTTGAAATCACTAATTCCAGGTTCAAGCAATTCAAATCTGCACATATGGGCCTCTAAAGTATTTTTAATCTCATCCATCATTTATTTCATTCCCATAAGATCTGTTACTTTACTTTACAGGCTTGCAAATTGTCCTTTATGCTCTCCCAGTGTCTTCCTAATAACATTTATTTCTTTTGTCATATTTTCTTTAAGTTGTTTGAGGTGATTTAGGAGAGTTAGGTGATTATCACTGGTTAAATGTAATAAATCCTGTGTCTTCACACGATAGTTGGCTTTCTCTTTTGTTTTTGTCAACTGCTTGTTTCCTAGCATGCCTTATAATATTTGCTGATGTTTAGGCATCTGAATATGTTCATGTATTTACTCCGATGGATAATTTCTCTGTCTTGTTTATGTTTTTTCCAGAGCTCTTCTTTGAAATTCAGTTCATTTTACTCTCAGTTTTTAAAATTGCCCAGCTTAAGTTTTCAAAATCGTGGCATGGACTCATTCAGGGTGCATAGGTTTTCTACCCGGGGTTGTATACAGAGAGTTTGTACAGTTTTTGTCATGCAGTTTTCAGACTGGGCACAATTCTGTGCACCTTTACATGAAGGTGTTTCAGTCTCAGCTGTCCTGTGTTCCTGTATTGAATCTCCAGATCAGATATTCAAAGTGGGCTTTATTGACCTAATTCACTGATAAAAAGCACTCCAACCTCCATTGTTTTCCCCTTGAAATAGCTAACAGGTACAAAGATGTCTGTTCCCCTCTTAGTTGGCTACAATGATCCATGGGATTTAACCTGCTATACTATCTTGAGGATGGGGGAAGGGAGCCCTTCTCTGGGGCCACACAGGCTTGGTAACTCATGTTTATTTTTTTTTACTTCTTCATCTCTCTTTCCCTCACCATTCTAGAGGTTGTATACATTGTCTTCATCTGATGACCCCTAAAGCTGGTACCTTGGACAGCATTTGACTCTTTCTCCATGGTTTTGTGAAAGCATTCAACTCTGGCTGTTATTTGATTGCTATTTTCCCACAATTCTCAAAAAGAAAGCTTTTAACTCTTACTCATATTGTTTTCTGTTATTGGATATTAGTCTGGAAATCAGTAAATCTCTGGATTTTGAATAGATTTCAAAGTGTCCTTAAAACCTGTTCAGCAGGAGAATTGATTTCTTCTGCTGAAAAATGGAAATTCTTGTCATCCAGACTTTTCAATTCCCTTTGATTTCATCCTCATGTTGTGCCAACAGCAAGTGGTACCGTCCGCTATTTTAAAATTTTTTAACAATCTTTTTTTTAAATATGTTCAAACATGATGTGAAATATATTCTCCTTTTTGCATTTGTTTCACTTTATTTCTAAGAAATTTTAGATTACATAAAAGTTACTTCAAAAAATGCAAAGGATTCCCATATACCCCACGACTTGTCACATTTCCAACTATTAATGTACCTTATATTAATTACCATGGTGCATTTGTTACAATTGATGAAGAGATATTGAAAAACTATGAACCATGGCATATAATTTACATTATTGTTTGCATTTTACATGGCACAATATAACTGTTTTTGACAAAATATATAATGTCCTGTATCTATCATTGCAATGTCATGCAAAACAATTCCAATGCCCTAAAACATACCTATATTCCCATTAAGATAACCTCTGTTTCCCCTAACAACCTATGGTCACCATTATCTTTAAATCAACATTACAAATTCTCTTAATATAATAAAAATAAATCTACTTTGGCCTGGGTTTGTATTTCTCCCTTATATTTGACCATTTCTCAGTCTTAAGGCCTTTGGAATACTGATTTCTACTTTACTTCAAATTGAGAGACCGCTTAGATCTTATGAGGCAGACGGAAATAACCATTGTTTGCAATTTTAGGTACTCTTTGCTTTTTGAGTTGGAGGTTGTCCATCATCAGCATTATGTTAATTGTCCTTGTAGAGTCTGGTGAACTTCTGAGTAGGTGTTGGCTGTGACTGTTGATTTAGGATTCAACTGGACATAAATAGACTGAAGATTTAAGTATCTGTAACATGTATTTAATGAATATATTGCTAATTATACTTCAAATAAAAGGGTAGAAGAAACATATGTAGAAGAATTAAAAATAAATCTAACTCTGTTACATTGGGGAAGCAGTTTATCATATATTCCATGATAAGGCTCACTGATGGGATGCTTATTGCATGAGGTTGCTTGCCTTACTTAAAGTGTCCAGATTTCTCTAGAGTCCTTGGGAGAATGCATCTTTGAGGCTTTCATTAGAGTGGTAGTTTGTGACATTTGCTTGAGAAGTGCACAATTTTAATCTCTGGAATTATGTCCTGAATCACTTTAAAAACTTTTAACCATAAAAATTATTTTGAATTTTAATTTTCCTCTTAGGACAAGGTGTTTTTCCAA
>JAQZBX010015440.1:22570-37644 GCA_029593785.1 Cabassous unicinctus | reverse complement strand
AAAACAAAAGAAAGCCAAAATCTGGGTCTCCCTCTCAGACCACCAGGACTGGGTAGGTGGCCCTCAGTCTACCTATTTGGCCATTGATCACCCCACAACACCCCCTCTCTGCAAGTATCCAGGTAAAGGCGGGGACAAAAACAAAACCAACAACAAAAACAACCAGGCCTCCCTCTCAGACCACCAGCGATTCACCAGTCTACTTCTCTCCAGCTGCTTGTACCTGCCAATCAATCAACTCACAACCAACTCTCCACCAGTACCTGGATGAAGGGAAAAAAATAAAAAGGAAATAGAAAAAAAAATCTCCCACTAGGTTCATTCAGCTCTCCGCACAGCTCACCCAGCTCTGCTCTACCTCAAGCAGGCTGGACACAGGCCCACCTGTGGGATGGCTCCTCAGCAGCACCCCCAAAACCAGCTGTGTGGCTTCCCCTCCCCCAGGGCTGCCTGGGCTCTATTCCTCTCCTCCCAGGATGGCTGCTACAGTCGCTTCTTCTCTGGGGTAGGCTGGATGACTCCCCTTTTCCTGAGTGCCAAGCTGGGACTCCCTCTCCAGCCACCCTCTTTTATCACCCCTGCAACACCCCAGCTTCACTGATGCCCTGCAAGCCTACATTTCTCAGAGGAAGAGTGCAGCCTACCATTTCCTACCCTACCATCAAGGAGCTCACAGTACTCCTTGAAAGGTGCTATTCAAAGGAGCTTCAGATTTCAGGGGTCAACAAACTATGGCCTGTGGGTCAAATACCCCCTACTGCCTAATCAGTGCTATTGTAACACAGCCACACCCATTTGATTGTCTATTGTTGATGACATCTTTTGGGCTACAGTAGCAGAGTTGAGCAGTTGTGATGTAGATCTTAGGGCCCACAAAACTTAAAAAGTTAACTATCCTTTATAGAAAATGTTTGCCAATCCCTAGATTCTAGTTGTAATAGGATATAGTTTATGGGATGACATCATTTGTATGGAAATTATTGAAAATAATATTTTATCTCTTCCTTTGATTAATGAGAAAAAACGAAAATGAAAACTCAAGTGGTTATTAGTTTATTAGCTAATATGTGATTTTTCACAGACCTTAATTTTTGACAGTTTGCCTTTTATTTCATTTGTTTTCATTTTTACTTGATCTTTTTGTCTTTGATGAATCTTGTTAAGATGGAAGGTACTACATACTTAAAGTCAAAGCAAGAGCTAGCTATATTCCCACGGAACACTGAAGGAAATATACCTTCCATATTCTGGAAAACTGAAATAGTCAATGCTACATTACATGTTGTCAAAAAAGACCCTGAAAGTAAAATTGTTTTGTATATCAGAAAAAAGAAGAATAAAAACAGCCATGGTCTACAATCTTGCAAATTGACTATAGTTTCCAATAATAATATACAAATAAATAGATATACATGTAGAATACGTGATCAATGTTTTAAATATGAGAATAAAAATGTTCAAGTAACTACACCAACACCATTGAAGTTATCTCCAAAGTGAAAGCACTGTGGTGATAGGAAATTTTGTCTGTTTTGTTCAGTCCACAGTATCTAAAATAGTACCTCAAAAATATTAGATGTGCAATAAATATTTGTGTAAAGAAAGAATGAACAAATTTCTGGGTTTCAATATAAGGAATTTTTATTTTCATTTTGTACCATTCTTTCAAATTTTTAAAGAAGCAATAGCTGATTTTTATAATTAAATTTGAACAAATAACAATTGATATAATTTGTAAACAATACTCTACAATGAAATACTATAGCAAATGAATAACTTTTGCATGGTGCAGATGGTACCTTGCAAAATTATATTTATCCCTCAACTGGTTGAATAATCAAGTTATAAATAAAATATTTTCCAATAAGTGAAGTTGCAGAGTAATTCCTAAAAGAAGAAAAACCATTTATGTCCTCTGTGATATATGAAAAAGCAGAAGGGCTATGATATACATCAATATTTTTATAGATCAACAAATTAATGCAGTAATCTATAATTTAAATATAAATAAAAGAATGACTAACTTAGATGTAGCAGGCAGTAAACAAGAAACGATAGTGATATTGTTAAGATATTGTTGAGAGTAATATATTCATTCTGGAGAGTCACATTTGAAGTTCTGTAATGAGATACATTAATTAAGAGTTAAACTGATAGAAGAATGTGAGGTAATTTGAAGAGAATAAAATCTTGTGAGCCTCCTTTACTCCACTTGCCACCAACATTTTTCTATTAGAAAAGTTAAAATTCAGTTTGCAGTTATGGCCCTGACTATATCTCTCACTGTCCATCAAAGGGTATATTTCTTTCTAACCGTTACTGACTTATGGAAAGGACCATCACCACAACAAAAAGTCACAGTTGTCCAAGGGAAAGTCTGTCAGCTTTAAAGCCATTGCTGATTTTTCATGGATGGTATAAATCACATGCAATGCACTATCTTTCCTTTTTTCTGACATGAATAGGTATTTCAAAAATGCAAAAATTATTCATATGGACCAATATAAAGAAATAATCATACTGATTTTTCATTCTTTAGAAATGAGAGACCCAAGAAAATTTCTATCATATTAAACCTTTTAAGGTTAGCTTCAAATGTATGAAAGAACAGCCCTTTCCTATAGTATGTGTATATCAGTTAAATCAGTAAAAACTTCTCTGACATCTAAGATTTAAGAATCAAAAAATCATTGTTCTTCAAGCTGCTTAGTAAATGGAATATTTTTCCCATGACAAAAACAGTATTTTCTTGGTTCTTAGATATCCAATTGATAGGTTTGTAAACTCATTGCTTGTGTGTCTTGAAATCTGAATTGATATGTTACTGAGTCATCTTGAGGCCTCTTGATGCTCCTTAATGTACCCTCTGATTATAAATCCATCTCCAAAATACCCTTGCCTTTTTCTCTTCGCCTACCAAACCCACCTCCTGTGCTCCATTGAATCCCCTCACTGCTGTGATGGAGTCTTTCCCATCATTGCTCCCCTGTGAGAAATAAAATTAGTGTTACTCTCAGCTTCATTTTCACCCAATATTTAATGCCCCTGGAATTCTGTTACATAAACTCCTCTCTCCAGTCTTTTATTTAAATCTTTGTGGTTTTCCATAAAGCATAACATGATACCTGTGTTTGTCACCCAATGGCTTTCTTTATCCTTTAAGAGCAGTGAGAACGATTCCTTTGAGGAATCTTTAAACATGCTTTCAAGACTGAGTCCCCAATAAATCAATGCAATAGATCCAGACTCCTCTTCCACCCAAGTTTCCTACTTAAAGGAGCAACATTTAAAGGATTGTGCTGCTTTTGTGTTTTGGATGAAAATAATCTTGGTCACAGTGTGCCACTTGACGCCTCTCTACAGCACACATGAAGCAAATGTGGGACTATGGCTAGCCCAGACGGTTTCTGTTAAACCATGGGGGAGTTATAGGATGCTGGGGTGGTCATAGTGAATCCCTGAGTAATAAATCAGTAGGCACAGTTGCAAACATAAGCCATAGGTTAGTTTTGATGTAGCCCCTGATCACTATTGTGTATAAGATATAAACGCATGCACTGGGACTTGCTTGGTTCAATTTACTTCAAGAAGCAAAGGCAATTTCAGCTCCCCTAAATACAGCTCAAAATCTCAAATATAAATCTACTGTTTGGTTGTTTGGGTTTTTATTTTTTGTCAGCGTTTCATTGCAATTTAGTTGTCATATCAAACAAGTCACCCATGCAAAATACACAATTCAATATTTTTTCAGGATATTTACAAAGTCATGCAACCATCACTACAATCTAATTTTAGAACATTGTTTTCTACCTAAAAGAAGCACAGTACCCATTAATAGCGGTATTAGTCAGAGTTCTCTGGGGAAAACTTATAATAAATATAACAGATTTATTGTATATGTATCTGAAAACAGTATTTGTAAATAGTATGAGATATATTATAGAAATTGGCTCACATGCCTGTAGTGAAAGCAAGTCCAAATTCTGTAGGGTAGGCTGCAAGCTGGGACTGCCGAAAAAGGTTTTCGATAGATTACCCGGGAGAAGCTGGCTGGCTGAAGTAGAGATGGCAATTCTCTCTTTTGATTCCTGGAATCATCAGTTAACCTTTTTTTACAGCTTACAACTGATTGGATGAGATTTCTCTCATTGTTGCAGACAATGTTCTCAGTTATTTATAGACGTAATTAATTTACCATAACAATCAGGCCAGTGCTTGCTTGACCAAACAACTGGACAGCATAATTTAGCCAACTTGACACATGAACTTAATCAGCACAGTAGCCATACCCCATTTCCCCTCTCCCGAGTCAGCAACATTAGGCAATCACTAATCTACCATCTGTGTTTATATATTTGCCTACTCTGGACATTCTATATAAATTAAATAAGACCTTGTACTCTTTTGTGACTGACTTCTTTCTCAGCGTTACTTTTTTCAAGGCTTATTTACATGGTAGCATGCATCAGTATTTCATTCCTTTTAATTGCCATATATTATTTCATTGCATGGATACAACATGTTTTTTATCCAATTCTCAGTTGAGGGTTAATTTGGTTGTTTCACTGTTTGGCTCTTGTGAATAATTATATATGAATATTTGCGTACAAGTTTTTACGTAGATGTGTGCTTTCATTTCTCTTGAGTGTATACTGAACAGTGAAATTGCTACGTCATATGATAACTCTATGTTTAATTTTGAGGAACTGACAAATGATAGTCAAAGAGGCTATAGTATTTTACTTCCCACAATGTTTGAGGGTCCTGATTTCTCCATATTCTTACCAACACTTGTTATTCTTGCCTTTTTAATTATTGCCACATCTATTGTGGTTTTGACTTGAATTTCCCTAGTGACTAATTATGTTAAGTATATTTTCAGGTGCTTATTAGTCATCTGTATATCCCTTTTGGAGAAACATCTATTTAAATCCTTTGCTATTTTTTAATTTGGTTATTATTGTCTTTTTATTGATTATGAATCTATATATATATTGGATACAAGTCCCTTATCAGACATATGACCTGAAAACATTTTTGTCATTCACTTTCATTTTGTTCTCCTTTGAAGCACATAAGTTGTTGATTTTCATGAGGCCTGATTTATCTTTGTTGTTCTTGTTGTTGTGGCTTATGCTTTGGGGGTCATGTCTAAAAAGTCAGTGTCTGCTACAATATCTCAATGATATATCTGGTTTTAGTTTCCTAGCTACTAAATCAAATACCATACAATTTGTTTAAATTTATTGGCTCATGGTTCTGAGATGAGGAGCAGTCCAAAGACAAGGCATCAGCAAGGTGATGCTTGCTCCCCAAAGTGGGTGGTATTCTGCATCTGGCTGCTGGTGATCTTTGGCCCTTAGTTTTTCTCTCATGCAGCAATGTACATGGCAGTGTCTTCTTCTTCTCTTCTGAGATCCATTGATGTCCACCTTCTGGCTGCCCTCTGTGGCTTCTCTTTCTATGGCCTTTTCTTTAAGCCCTACAGTAACAGGATTAAGACCCCTCCTGATTCAGTTGGTCACACCTTAACTGAAGTAATCTCATCAAAAGTTCCTATTAACAATGGGTTCACAACCACAGAGATAGATTAAGTATAAGAACATGTTTTTCTAGGGACATAGCTCCAAACCCCCACATGCCCCTATGTTTGCTCTTAGGAGGCTTAGAGTTTTAGCTCTTATATTTAGGTGAATCTATATCTTAGATTCATCATTAATTTTTGCACATGGTGGAGGTAAAGGGCCAACTTCATTTTTGCATATAGGATACAGTCCCAGCAAAATTTGTTGAAGACTATTTTCCCCAATTTATTTTTGAAGGATTCTTGTTGAAAATAACTAGAACATGCATGTAAGATTTATTTCTGGTTCTTAGTTCTATTCCATTTATCTCTATTTCTATTCTTATGCTAATACTACACTGTCTTGATTACTGTAACTATGTTTTAATCTTTGAAATCAGGAATTATGGGTCTTCCAATTTTATTCTTTTTCAAGATTGCTTTTACTAATCTATGTTCCTAGTATTTCCAGAAGTATTTCACGATCAGCTTGTTAATGTCTCCCAAAAAGGTAGCTGAGATTTTGATAAAGATTGCATTGAAACTCTAGATCAATTTAGGGAATATTATATTCTTAATAATATTGTTTCCTAATCCATGATCATTTCTTTAGGCTTTCTTTAATTTCTCTCAATAATATTTGATTGTTTTTGGTGTACATAGTTTGCACTTCTTTTGCTAAACTTTTACCTAAGTATTTTTATTTATTTTTTGATGCTATTGTAATTGTTTTCTTGATTTGATTTTCAGAATGTTAATTGCCAGTGTAAAGAAATACAATTGATTTTTGTAGTGATTTTTTTAGGGTTCAAATTTGATGATTCATTTATTAGTTCTAGTATTTTAGTGAATTCTTTAGGATTTTCTATATGCAAGGAGGTCATTTCATATGCAAATGAAAATAGATTTACTTGGTTTTAGGCTGAAAAATTTCCCTGTGTAGTTTCTGTAGACTGATAACACATTCTATTAATATTTGTGTTTCATTCTTTTTCCTCCCTTTTCATCAGATTGCACAATCTCTATGGTTCAGTCTTCAAATTTTCTGGTTCTTTCTTCTGCCAGTTTAAATCTAAAGCTGATCCCCTCTCCTCTAGTAAATTTTTAATTTCTGTTATTGTGCTCTTTAATGCCATAATTTCTGTGTAGTTACTTTTTTATAATTTGTATCTCTTTTTTGATATTCGTTATTTGGCAAGTTATGATCATCATACCTTACCTTAATTCTTTAATAACAGTTTCCATTAGTTCTTTCAACATATTTATAGAAACTGCTTTGAGGTGTATGTCTAAATCTACCATCTATCTCTTCAAATGCAGGTTCCTCTACCTTCTTTTTATTTCCCAATTTATGGGTCATAATTTCCTGGTTTGTTTCATGTCTTATAATATTTTATTGAAAGCTGGAACTTTTAAATAATATATTATAAAAAAAACTCTGGTCACTTAACCCTCACTCCCCACCCCCAGCAGGTGTTGTTTGCTTGGTTGTTTATTTGATTAGTGATTTAATTAAACAAGGTTTCCAAAGTCTATTAGTTCCACTGTGTGCAACCTCTGATGTCCCTGTTCAGATTTTTTTCTCTCTTTTCAATCTCTTAGCCTGGCTACCTTTGGGCTCAGCCCTCCACAGGATAGCCAACTATTGGTCAATAATTGTGGTTAAGTGCCCTTAGCCAGAGATATTTTTACTGCTTACCTTTGGATTAGTGTGTAGAATGGAGGCTGCTATCACTGCAGAGAGTTTGTATTATTTTGCCCAACATTAAGCTAGAAGCAAGTACCTGGAAGTTTCCTTCTCTCAAAGCTGCTAAGAAGGATAAATTACTGCCAACAGCCTGCCCTTTCTGAGGTAATGCCATAGTCACTGACTGGAAGCTGGAATGAGAGGGAGCCCTCTTTTTCTTGGCTACAACTTCTGATAATAGAGAATGGAGTAGAGCTTCTGAAACACAGATAGGGTGATAGTCACAGCTTCATAGCACAGGATTTTGTTGTTTTACAAAGACTTAGCCAATATTTTGAATGAATGCTTCTCCATTTGTTGTTTGCCCTTATGTCAATTTTCAGAGACTTAAAACGATATCTCAGAGCCGATGTAGCTGAGTGGTTGAGTGCCTGCCTCATACATATGAGGTCCTGGGTTCAATCCCTGGTTCCTCCTGAAAAAAAATCATTTTTTAAAGATTAATTTTCCCATTTAAATAGTTGTTTTCTTGGGAAAAGGGTCTGTCAACATCTTTACTCTGTCATTGCCGAAGTTTGTGCCCTGCTTGCGCTCAGAATGTACCCATCATTTTTTTTCCTTCTGATCAGATTTAACTTCATAATATTGAAAATCCAGAAAGACCACTTTTGAGATCAAACATAAAGTTCTTCAGACAATCTTGGCTGTACTGCTACCACTGGGTTTAATCCAAGCTTAAACTAAGCTGATTTTCTGAGCAACCTATCAGTCCCTAGTTACTGGCTTTCTGTAAACTTTCTTCAATCTACCACAGCTGGAACATGTTTCTGTTTTGTTGCTACATAATTTGAGTATACTTCTTTCTCATGTTGTGAAGTGGTAATCCAAATGAGGATGCTGGTGACTTTGAGTCCTTGAATTATCCCTAAAACAGAAGATTTATATCCTTTACAATCTCTAATAAGGACTAAAGTTCTTTTCTTTCCATCCTTGTCACATTTTTTTTAAAGATTTATTTATTTTATTTATTTATCCCCCCCTTGCTGCTTGTGCTGCTGTGTCCATTCGCTGCGTGTCTTCTCTGTGTCTGCTTATCTCCCCCTTGCTGTGAGGTCTTGCCGCATCATCCCACGGCGCCGCGCGAGCCGGCCTGCCCTCACAAGGAGGCGCCGGGAAGCGAACCCGGGGCCCCTCATATGGTAAAAGGGTGCTCTATCCATTGCGCCACACCCGCTTCCTGCCGTGAGGTTGCTGCATCAGCCCACCTGCACCGCTCAGGCCGGCGTGCCCTCACAAGGAGGCCTCGGGACGAGAACCCGGGCCTACCATATGGTAAACGGGGGCTCTATCCACTGAGCCACACCCGCTTCCCATCCTTGTCACATTAATCCTTATAAATTTCTCCTGTTTTGGGTAGATTGGCTGTACCACTTTCTAGCCAAAACCAAGTCCCTGGGGGATGAAATCTCAGCTAGATTTTAGCAAATATATTTTTAAAGATATTTATTTTACCACATTTTCACATTTTACCAAAATGTGATGGTTTCAATTTCTTAAAATTGTTTCTCCATTGATGCCCAGTAAGAGACCATTTTCTAGTCAATATTGGTGTAAATGTGCTGCTTTATATCTAATTAGGCAAAGTCATAATACTGTGAAAATTGCTATCTCTTCATTGAACATAATAATATAATGTAATGTTATGATTCAATTTCATTTCCTATCATTTTTTTGTTTCCATGGAGTGAATAATTGCTTTTTTTGGTTTGCTTACTTTTCTACATATAAGCATTAATTCACCAACAAACTCTCCAATGATGTGTAAATTTCTTATCATTTTAAAACACCATGTAATTCATGAGTATTAATCCATTTATTTCTCCCCTGTTATGATTGAATCGTGCCCCCCCAAAAGACATGTTCAAGTCCTATCCCCAGTCCTACGAATATGAACATTTTTATAAATAGCTATCTTTGAAGATGTTATTAGTTAAGAGAAAGCCAAACTGGATTAGGACAATGACTTAATCCGATATGACCAGTGTCCTTATAAGCAAAGGAAATTTGGACACAGTATGAAAGAGATAGACAAAGAAAGATGGACATGTGACAGAGGAGAGATTAAGTTATGCCACAGGCCTAGGAACGACATGAATTGCTGGTCATCCACCAGAAGCCAAGGGAGAGACATGGCACCTATTCCTCCCCTTTAAGAAAAAAAAATGTTTCTGCCTAAACCTTGATTCTGGACTTCTAGCCTCCAGAACTGTGAGATAATACATTTCCATTGTTTAAGCCAACTGGTCTGTGGTACTTTGTTACAGCAGCCCTGGAAAACAATTGGGTTACTTCTCCTGGAATTCTTCCTTCTGTTTCAATATGGACTGGCAGCTATCTAAACTGACAATATGATTCTTACCCTATTTCACTCCACCGTTTTGCTATTCATTCCCTTTGTCTGTCTTCTCTATTAGAGCCCTTCTTTCATGAATGCCATGTGTTTACTTCTTTTTTAAAAAGCCTTTTTTTAAACACTTTTAGATTTCCAGATAAATTGCAAAAATATTATAAAGAGTTCTCAAATGTTCTGTACCCAATTTCCTCTATTTTTAATGTTTTACGTGATTATGGTACAACTGTGAAAATTAGTGAACCAATATTGATACATTATTATTAGCCATGCTTTATTACAATATTTTCAGTTCTTATCAAATGCGCTTTATCGTTCTAGGATCTCATTCATTACATTAAGTCATCATGTGTCCTGATACTCCTCATGGTTGTTATAGTTTCTCAGACTTTCCTTGCTTTTGATGCCCTGACAGATTTAAAGAGTACTGGTTAGGTATTTTGTAGATTGTTCCTCCATTGGGATTTGTCACATGTTTTCTCATGCTTGGTCTTGGGTTATAAGCTTTTTGGGGGAAGATCACAAATGTAAGGTGTCATTTGGATAACATCATATCAAGGGTACATGGTATTAACATGACTTATCAACTTGATGATGTCCTTGGCTACCTATGTTTTCTCATGCTTGGTCTTGGGTTATAAGCTTTTTGGGGGAAGATCACAAATGTAAGGTGTCATTTGGATAACATCATATCAAGGGTACATGGTATTAACATGACTTATCAACTTGATGATGTCCTTGGCTACCTGATTGGGGTAGTGTTTCTCAGTCTCCTTTACTATAAAACTTTCTTCCTCTTGTTCTTCTTTTTACATACAAGTTTTCCTGTAGTATACTCTCCAGTCAACTCTTGAGAAAGGATGTATGCGGTGAGATAAACGTTAATAGAAACTCAATGCTTCTTTATATGCTTTTCTTTCAACCTCATGCTCAATTGATAGATTTTCTGAGTATGGAATTCTAATTTGGAAATAATTTTCTCTAACACTTTGAAGAAAAATAAATTCCCCATTGTCTTCTAGTTTCTGGCATTGCTTTTGTAAGGTCTATTTCATTCTGCTTCTCAGTTCATTATATGTATTGTTTCTTTTAGGCCAGTTTTTTACCAAAAAAAAAAAAAAAATGACAGTCTTCCTGACTGCCAATATTCTGGAAGCTAAGTGAGGAAATGTAGCTTGGTGTAAAGACTTTCACACCACTTTATCATTCTGTTTTCAGATGGAAGAGGTTGGTAAAGGCTTGGAAGTTTAGATTTCATTCCAAAACTTTCTGAACAATGCAATTAAAATCACACCATGTAAGGAAATGTGGATATGAATCTCTCTTCTTCTTGAAAAATTCTGTTCCTTTTCATCACATATTGGTAAAATGTCCCAAATTGAGGTTTGTTTTTTTTTTCCTCTCAGTATTTTTTCTTGGCTCATTGTAGCTCCTAGTAACAGACACTTTCATTTCAGTTGAATTTCAAATAGACGACATGTTTGGCTTCCTAACATATTTCTGAGGTACAAAAAGACAGTCTGGACAAGTCAGTACATGGCAAAGATGTCCACGAATTAAGTAATCATTACTTTCCTCCATTTCAGTTTCACTCGTAAGAAATAACTGGAATTGATTACTGAGACTTTTCAGTGGCCAGTTCCTAAAACAAAAGAGTCAGGCTTAAGGTTGTGATGCACCAGAAAAACACCAAAACTTCCTATTGATGTAGGTCACTAAGTCCAAGAAAGTTCAGGTAGGGAGGTTTGCTCACCTCCAAGATTTTGCAAGAATTATTTTCATTTACTTAAAAAATGGTTTAAAAATTTATATAACAATGCCTCCATTGGAACCTTCAGTTCGTTTTTCTAGGAATCAAATTCTTAAAGTAACAGATTTTCCTGAACTCTAAGATGTTCATTGATAATAATATAGTTAGTACTATATGAAGTCAAAATTTTAATTTATAAAATTAAATCACATTGAAAAAGATGTCTTCAATGTAAGAAGTTCTATGAACACAAACATAAAATTTACTTTTGATATTTTAATAATTTTAGGTTTACATAAATTATATTGCCATTGATTTCTTTTGTAATATGGGAAACAATATTTGAATGGGGATCACTTTTGATTACTATTTCAAATTAAAAGACCATTTATACATAAGCATGAAGGGTGTTTGTAACTATTTGTTTTCTTTTTCCTCTTTTTTTTTCTGTACTTTGAGAAGTTCCCTTGAATAACTACTCCGTATAATATTAATTTAAAATAAGCCACAAACATAGTCAGCATTAAATATCTATCCAATAAGCAGCTGGTTTTAGAACATTACCCATAATAGAGAACTTTTTAAAAATAATTAATACATCTATCAACCTAATAAGATGTTCTCTAACAGACCTTTTAAATATAATTCATATGAAGTAGGCCCCTTTGAAGGACTTATTCTTAAGAGAAAACACAACCAAAATTAAATAAATAATATAGAAACCACACCCTTTGGCTATTTCTTAGCTTTGGAGACACTCTAAAAGGAAAAATGTTACTGTCAGTGGGCATTTCACATCCAAGTATCCCCTGGCTTGATATATGACCAATTTGTAAAACTGCCTTCTGCTAAAAGGGATGTTTGGCTCCAGAGACTCATCATTAGGTTTGGAAAGTTTTTGGAAAGCCATTTGGCTCTACAAAAGTTTAGGACTAATTGCCACATATAAATTTTTAAACACTGTGACCTGAATTCTGGTAATGGAGTAAAACACACCCCTGACATTCCTTGTAACTAACATGTCTTCCATAAAGTTTGCATATTTCCATAGGGTTCTAACACCTCAGAATAAGTGTGCTAGTCTTCTTTTATAACACCACCATTGGTGCTGGGGCAAGTAATACCTAGGTTGATAGCTTTATGTAGTCTTTCCTTGTAATTTGGGCTATGTTTCATGCCTGGGGGACTTGTTTCCCTTTCACTTAAGAACCGAACCCCTTCAATTTTGTTGCATTATTTTTGTTGTGATATAGCACTTTAAAAGCTCCCTGGCTGATAGCTGTGGCTTGAGGCTTGGATCTGCTGGGAGCAACATGATGTACTGAAAATAATATCTTTTCATCTGTTTGGTAAAGGACTGCAGTGTTATACAGACTTGGAATGGATTTCAGGATCATTATGCAATAATGTGAGCTAGGAGATATTTAAAAATATTTTTTTCATTACTTAGTCATGTATATAACTCCAGAAATAAAAGAACATTTATTATTTTTTCTCCAAAACTCAAATACTACTTAACAGACATAGTTACGTAGCATAAAACAACCCTGTAACTACATTTAAAACTATACTTAAGATCTGCCTTGTTCCAAAGTCCATCTTTTATTTATTACTTTTTACAATTATAACAAGGCTGGGAGTGATCTTGCATATTATCACATCCAGAACAACTGAATAGGCCAAATAGGTTGCCACCTCATTTGAGTGACCCCAGAATGGCATCCACATTTCAAGCTAATTGTGAGGATGCCTGGCACAGCTGGAAACTAGCTGGCCTCCCTATCTGTACAGTATTTCCGGTCAGTGGTCCTTTTCATTGCCTTGCTCGACAGAGTTACAAGGATGTTGCAGCAGTTTCTGAATTTTCAGCCACTCTCCAATACTGTTAACATACCTTTTTCTGACTCTATCTAGAACTGTATGCCCTTTCCTGCTTCTTGGAAGAAGGGTTGGGGTTGGTGGGTGCTGGGACTGTTGAATCTCCTGACTTCAATGAATCTATATTGCCCTAACATCATCAATCCCCGTAACGCTTTAGAAGAGCTAAATGATCTAAGTAACCTTAAGCTGTCCAATATTGGAATACCTGCTAAAGACTGGAAGAAGAATTTAAAAATCAGGTCTTTAAGCTCATATTCCTTGCCTTGGTAGTTTTCATATTTTGATGTTTTCATTTATTTCTGCATTTATTCAAAGAGGGAAGATTAGCAGAATATCCAGGAGATAAGCTCTTGAGTCAGACTGCTTAGATTGAAACCGCCTGGCATGCAGTAGCTTGTGGACCGTGATCAACTCATTTAACTTCTCTGTTCCTATGTTTCATCTTTAAAATGTGTATAATAATAGCACATCCTCCACAGAGCTTTTGTGCAGGTACACATTTGAGAACACCATGTGGCACACGGTAGGTTTTCTATGAAAGCTAACTACCATCTTTCATTGAATAATTCACTCACACTTTCACTCGTCCCATATGGGTTTGGTACCTAGCAAATGTCGGGTAATATGGTAGATGTCAGGGAGACAGTGGTGACAAAACAGGTACCCCTTTTCCTCCTACCACTCCACCAAAAAAACAGTAACCAAATGATCACACAAGTACATTTATAATATTACTCATGATTATTACTATCAATTAAGCTAAAGGATTTGAAGTTGGGAGAGGGGGAGAATAGGAAAGGTCAAGAATGCAGAGGTAGCTTATGCAAGCTCCATTAAGTTCATGGATGTCATATTAGGAATTCTGGATTTTAACCTAAGTGCAGTGAGAAGCCTTTATGTTTTTAACAATTTCAAAATTTACTTCAAAGTTATAATAATCAGGAGAATGTGGCCTTTGTGTTTCTACTATAATTTTATATATGGGTTCTCAAAGAGTATCTTACTTTGCAAATTTTACTTTAAAATCATGGGAAAGAACAAGATTCATGGGAATAATAAAGCTATGGCAGACTCCCAAAGTCTATGCAGCTTAGTAACTGGAGCTCAAAAAGCAATCATCATTATAATGAATATATTAGCAAACATGTACTAATAATGTGTAAGTACTCCTGTAATTAAAAACTTATATTTTAAGAAAAAAGGAGAATGTAATTTGATGGAGGGGGTGTGAGTAAGGACCATACTTAATGAAAGAGAAAGGGAGAAATACACAAAATGTGGAAAAAACACAGCATGCTGAGGTAAAATATGTGGCCAAAGAGAATAAAAAAAAGACCAGAATGTGGGCCTGAGGGAAATGGGCATTCCCATGCTGGACAGGTGGCTGCAGTGAACTTCAGCCTTTTGCTAATAAAACTACACAGTTTTCCTCATTATATTCACATTTGTCTCTGCTCACCAATCACTTGTGAGTTAATTCCCTCACCTTACAGACACTCACAGTGTAGCAGAACAGACAGAAAAAGAATTACGTGGTTAAATTAGAATTTGTAAATGACCAAACTAGGAGATCAAAACACAAAGTTTAGAGACCTTTGACTTCTCAGGGGCAAGGGTACCTTGAACAAGGCTTGTGGCAGTATGGATGAATGTAGCCAGATGTCCAACATCAAAAATATCTATTATATAATAAAAAGATACTCATGTTAGAAAGATTTGCAAAATTGATGCACTTTGAAATCTGAGTTTTGATGTCTCACACTCCAAAAAAAAAAAAAAAAAT
>JAQZBX010015440.1:0-22470 GCA_029593785.1 Cabassous unicinctus | reverse complement strand
AGAAAGAGAAAGTTGAAAAAATTAAAACACTTTGAATAACAATCTTAGCAATTTAAACTTGAAAGCAGATGAGGAAAGGGTGCCCATCATGTTACACAGGCTTGTGGGAAATAGATGCACAATTTTCTATGTTGCCACCACAAACATGATACAGTCCATGTTAGATACTTGATTTTGAATAATAAGAATAAAAAATTATTTACTTTATTAAGTTGTAACCACAGTTTGTGTTTTAAACTCTACTTTTCAAATCAGTGCTGTCCAATAGAAAATAACGCAAGCCACCAATATGAGGCATATATGGAATATTATAGTTAGCACATTAAAAAATATAAAAGGACATAGATGAAATTGGTGAAATTAATTTTAATAATGCATTTTATTTAAATTAATGTATCCAAAATATTATCATGTCAACAAGAAGTCAACATAAAAATTATTGAGATAGTTTGCATTCTTTTTTTTTTACATTTTAATATATTTTACTCTTTTTACTATATTTTTTACTATAAGTACAACACATCTTGACAATTAATATTTTATAAATAGTATTTTCCCTGAAAAAATATTCAATAAAATATATACCACTTATATTTTTGTCAGTATCTATCATCTATGCATATTTTGTCAGTGGAAAAAGTATTATATTGTTTTTTTTTTTCTCATTTAGGGATTGCCTTCACAACACTTTCAGAGTATAACTTTTGGAAACTCCCTACCTCACACCTTATCTCAAGCACGATTAAAAACATTTGATTGTGAAAATTTGCTAAGAATGCATTATACTTTTTAAATAAGCATGGAACTTCATAAATTGAAGCTGAGCAGTTGACGTAATGCCATGTTTTATAGGCATTTAATTAAGCATATATTGATTTTAGTTCTCTAGTTTTGGATGCAATATATATATTTTTTGGCCTCCAATATTCTTGGCCCTTAAATAGCAAGTGGGCTCTGGGTGTTGTTCTCCAGTGCCAAATGCATACAAACCACCCTGGTTTGGACCATATCTTATCCTGGCCTGTATACTCCTATTCCTTTAGCTCTCAGTTTGGTACCTATGATAAGCTTTTGCTAACTTATGTTAAGGATATTCTGTTTGCCTTTTTCACAGCATTGGTATAATTTGTTTCCATTGATTTGTTTGCTTATTGTTTGTCTCATAAACCAGAATAAATTAAAAGAAGCAGGGATTGTGACTCATTTCTTATATACTTCCTAGCAAAAGTTCTTGCACATTGCTGACACTCAAGAAAAATTAGACAACTGAATGAAAAAAATCCTCATTTAAAGAAAAACTCAGACCTTATTTTTACCTAAATGCTAAGTAGAAATTGTCTGCTTGGTGGATTCAAGGTCTCTCTGAGCATCATGGCATCTACAAAATAATTCCCACCTATCCAGTATCCCACATTTCTAGTATCTCAAGGTTATAGAAATATATATATATATATAATCAAAGCTTATAAATCCTTATAACACCTAAAATGCTATCAATCATTTACATTTTAGTATGAATAAATTAATGTAGTTCTTTCCTGCATGGTCTCTTGGTTACTCTTCTCTAAGTTCAGGACTTTAGGGAGTTTATTTCATTTTTTTCTGTTTAGCATTGTTTTTTCTTATTTTCTAATTCTGTGCTTCTCAATCATTGGTGATTTTTTCCCTCTCAGCGGACATTTAGCAATGTCTGGAGACATTTTTGGTTGTCACAACTGGGACAAGGGGATTGATAGAGGCCAGCGAAACTGCTAAATATATTAAAATCAAGGAGGTGGCCCATCAGCAACAGATAATTATCTTGCCCAAAATTTTAATAGTGCTGAGGTTGAAAAATTCTGCTCTATCTTAACAATAGTTCACTTTACACATAATGATATTTGCTCTATCCTTTAAATGCTTATTAAATAAAACATGATTGGTTCCACACGTAATTCTTTGGCAGAATTATATCTAATATTTTTTCAAGTTTGTAAAAACCAACATAGTTCATCCAAGTTAGCAGGTCAAAACATTGACCATATACCAATATAATTTTCTTAAATAAAAGTCCTGTCTCTGTTTCTTTAAATGTTGGCAGGTATAATGAGACTTTTGATGAACATCATCATGTACTTTCATTAATTTAATCTATTTTTGTAAATCTGTTTTATAGGTCCCTTTAGATGGAATATAATGCAGCAGAAGTCCTTTCATCAAAAGGATTAACACCTGCTTTATCATTTCTGCAATAAAAGAAGCTACGTGGTGGAGGCCACAGATACCTCAAACCTGGATTCCTTAATTCCACTTTAAGTGCTGGAATTTTATATTACTTTGCTTAGGAAAGACTTTGCCAATGCTTACAAGGAACTGTTTATCCCTGCTTCTCTGGGTCCTGTTTGATGGAGGTCTCCTAACACCACTTCAACCACAGTCACAACAGACTTTAGCCACAGAGCCAAGAGAAAATGTTATCCACCTGCCTGGGCAGCAGTCACATTTCCAACGAGTTAAACGTGGCTGGGTATGGAATCAATTTTTTGTGCTGGAAGAATACATGGGCTCCGAACCTCAGTATGTGGGAAAGGTAATGGTGTGTTTCTTTTGACAACCAGTTCGTAGCAAGGGGGAATATGTATTGTGTATTGGGTATGGATGTTTTACACAGGAGTTGAACAAACCAGTGACTAGAACACTGGAAATGAAATCCAAACGACCTGGTTTCTCTTCCTGATTCAATGGCCTGGGTAAGCTTTGGAATATCATCTAACCACTCTGCTTCAACTTTGTGATTATTTTAATGACATTATTACATATTTTGTTCTTATCATTTACGTTCTTTACTAAAGATATAAAGCTAAAGTATTTAAATGTCATTGGAAGTATAATTATAACACATTATTGCTCACAGCCATTCTGGTGTTGTTTAGCAACAAGAGATACAGAAAGATATCCCCAGGCATAAATATTCTAAATTGATATTGGTGACATTGAATGACGAGGATATCTCCCTCCACTCCTTAAAAATATGAACATACTATTTGGATTGGGATTCTTTATAAATAAATTCTTCATTAACAATTTCACAAACTATTTATGAAACTATTTTTGGTCAAAGTAATAAATGATGGAACACAAATATGTACAGATTAATCACCTTCACCACATAGAATTTTTGCATTTTATTGCAAGCTTATAGAGATTTACCTTTTTTAACAAAATTGTTGTCAGCAACTAATTTATTAGCACATTTATATTTCACTGCTTATTCATCTTACATAAAAATTTCAACCACCCCACTAAAAAATAGTCTCGTCCAGAAAAAGAAATACTTTTTAATTTAATTTTATTTCATTATTTATAGTAAAAATACAAAATGAGTTTAAAGTAAAGCCAAATAGAGAAATCCAAAACCATAGGGGAGAGAGTATTAAGAAGTTGATATTGAAGATTATGACTCTTGACTGTTGAAGTCTCTAGAGCTTTCTGAAAGCCTAAGCTAAAGAGAAACATGATGAATCTTATAATTCTGCTGTCAGGACAAAGGAAACATATTCATTCAAGATTTAAATTCTTTGCACTACATTTTAAAATTTTACCTCATAGAAATGTAGTTAAAGGATATTTTAAAAATACAACAAAGAATCTTTGTTTAAGATAAACATGTAACCAGGTTTGCAGAAAAGGGGCATGGCACTCTGGGCAACTATTTTTTCTCTCTCTTTCTCTCTCTCGCCCCCCCCACCTCTAATCCTATCTCTATTTGTCTCTATTTCTGTATCTCTACCTCTATCATCTCTATTTCTATTTCTACAGCTACACCTAGATCTATATCTACATCTGGATATAAAATTTGAGTCACCCAAAATTAGTCTGTCAGTACCATCCTGGCAGTGAAATTTCCAGTTACCCTGCAAAAATATCACAGCACTATTAAGCAGGAGCAATCTGCTTGCCAGGCTGTCTATAGGAACTAAGACCTGACCATACAGTTCTGACACAATGCCAGGTGCTAGTCTTGGATCTCTACTGGGCATCTGGGCAACCCAAAGTTTAAGTAGAAAGTCAGAGATTATCCTAAAGGGGAGAAATTGATTCAGGGGCCCAAGAAGTTTCAATCTAGCCCAGAGCAGCTCATTCATATACCACCATTGCCTACAACTAGTAAGAACAGTTTTAGAAAAAGTTGAGAAAAGTGCTCCAAACTATAGGAGCCGCATGAAGCATGGGGTCTATGACAAGGTCTGAATTCCTGATCTAACATAAACATAAATACTGTTTATATGATTCTTCTGTTTAAACATGGGGTATAATCTTCACTAAAATCTTTTCTATGTTGAGATAATCTCATGTAGTTCAGATATAATTCTTTTTTTGTGGTTTAATTTAATATAAGAGTGGAGCTTGGGACAAGTAAAGGGGTAGCAGAGCTCTAAATCTCTATTTCATGAGTATCAGGTGGCTCAACTCTGATTATGGTAGAAACTAGATATGACATTAAGGCTTCTAGAAAATATCTGGAGAAAAGGTATTCATTGTTTTTTCAACTGAAGAAGACCGTAGACTTTCCTTGCCAGAAGTTGAGATGATAAAGTTAACATATTGCTTAAAAATTAATGAAACCAACTTTCATTTTATCTAAATAGAGTAGCAATTTACTTCCCTACAGAGGCAAGCATAAAGGATCAATTAAATTTTGTCTATGCAAATTCTTATTTGATACTCTGGCATTACATCATTCTAATTACTATGACAGAATGACATTCACCCAATTCATTAAAAAAATTAACTAGTATTTATAAATATGTTTAAAAAGAACTAGGTCTAAGAAGGATTGTGGGAAGAGGGTGGAGTAGGAAGCTATAGGAATAAGTCTAACAGAACACCTATTAAATAGACAGGAACTGTTTGAAGCAAATATTTTGAAGCTCTGAAGTCCAGTAGAACATTGTACAGCATCCAGAGATGAGTGAGAGGAAGAGCCTGGTAAATTATGGTAAATACCATAAATTGCCGTTGCCATGCTACAGTTACCATTGCTCATCCTCCACTCTTGCAGCAGGCAGCAGTGTCGGCACCTGATGTAGCTTGCTGATGCCAAAAAGTTACATAAAAATCCACTTCCCCAAGATCCAAAGTGGATAAGCATGGGCTTATTGCTGATCACAACTTTTCATTAGCTACTTTGTTTCCTGGGGGCCTGGCTCTGGGTGTGGTCATTGCTCCTTTCTGCCACAGACAAAGGCAGTGGAGGAGATTTAAAAGTTGGTATGCTTCCTCAGAACTGTGGAGAACATTGAAGAGTTGCCTTTGATGGGCAGGTCAAGAAAGTGCAGCTTTCAGGAGTATGGAAGAAGCTCCTGGTGCCCATCCTGACCCCTCCTTTCATCCCCTCTCCAAGGCAGTTTGCAGGAAGCCTGTGCTCCCTCTGTGGTTCCCTGACCTTGCTGTGGCTGTGAAATACTGACTTGGGAAACTTCTCTCAGGGGAGTTCCCCCACCCAGAATTTGCCCTCCAGGCAAAAGAAGCCTAAGACAAGGAAAGCATTGTAAGAAACAATTGAGGTGGATGGGCTCAGGCAAAGGTTTACCTGCATTAAATTTGGCAGTGGAACACCCAGGAGAGGGAGAAGATCTCTTTCTTGGGAAGTAAAGATGGCAATCAAATTCCTCTAAACAGGGAAACTCCCCAGGAGAGGGAGAAGATCTCTTTCTTGGGAAGTAAAGAGGGCAGTCAAATTCCTCTAAACAGGGAAACTCCTAAGGCTACTAGCAAGCACAATCCCAGGACAATACAAAGGCCCAAAAGACAGGAAGGACCATATATTCTGAGACAAAAATATACAAAACAAACAAAGAAACAGAAAATGATGGCCCATCCAAAGGAAGAGGCTAAAAATTCAGAAAACAACATTAAAAGATCAAATACTGAAAGATTTGTTAGACAAAATTGACCGTTCTACATTAATAGGGGAAGACTTTAAAAAACACTTTCAATAATGGTTAGAACATGTAGATAGAAGATCAATAAGGAAATACAAGATTTGAATGATTCACTAAACCAACAAGATCTCACGTATGTGATATATATCACATATGTGATATATATATATAGAACAGATCGCCCAACAACAGAATATACATTATTTTCAAGTGCACATGGCTCATCCTCCAAGATAGACCATATGTTAGGTCACAAAACAAGTCTCAATAAAGTCAGTAATATGGAACGCATACAATCTGTCTTCTCTGACCACTATGGAATGATGCTAGAAATAAATAACAGAGGGAGAAATGGAAAATTCACAAAGAGGAGGATATTAAACAACGTACTCCTACATAACCAGTGGTTTAAATAGGAAATCACAATGGAAATTAGGAAATCTCTTGAGGTCAGGAATAATGAAAATAGAACATTCCATAACTTGTGGGATAAGATATCCTCAGCATGATAAAGGGACTATATGAAAAACCCACAGATAATATCATACTTAATGGTGAAAGACTAAAAACTTGGCTCAAAGATAAGGAACAAAAAAAAACATGTTCACTGTCACCACTGTTATTTAGCATTGTACTGGAGGTTCTAGCCAGAAAAATTATGCAATTAAAAGGAAACAAAATGCATCCAGTTTGGAAAGGAAAAAGTAAAACTTGCTCTATTTGCACAAGACAAGATCCTATATTCGGAAAATCCTGAAAAATCTTCAACAAAGCTTCTGGAGCTAATACATGAATTCAGCAAAGAGGCAGGACACAACGTCAATGCCCCAAAAATCAATAGTATTTTTATACATTAGTAATGAGTTATCAAAAGAAGAAATCAAGAACAAAAATCCATTCACAACAGCAACTAAAAGAGTAAAATATCTAGGAATAAATATAACCAAGGATTGAATTAAATGGAAGAACATTCTGTTTTCATGGATTGAAAGATTAGTTATTGTTAAGTTGCCAATTCTACACAAGAGATTTACAGATTCAATTCTAACAAACTTCTTCACAGGACTGGAAAAGCCAATCATTGAATTTATGTGGAAGAGTAAGTGGCCCTGAATAGTTGAAGCCATCTTTAAAAGAAATATGCAGTTGGAGGATTCACACATCAAGATCTTAAAATGTATTACAAAACTATAGATAACAAAACAAAATGGCGCAAGAAAAAACTTATAGACATTAGAATTGAAGCAGGAGCTCAGAAATCAACCCTCACATTTATGGCCAACTGATATTTGACAAGGGGGCAAAGACCACTTACGTGCAGAAGTTTCTTCAATAAATGGTGGTGGAAAAAACTGTGTTAAAAGTTCTTGCTAGAGCATGTAGGCAAGAAAATAAATAAAGGCATCTAATTTTTTTTATGAAACATATTTTACTTAAAAAAATGACGTTTCTCAGAGCCTGTCAATATGGTTGGGTATCATATATGAATAAACCTAACTTAAAACATGAAGCATGATTGACTTAAAATTAGAATGTTTTGCAACTGTTTTACAAGAAATAAATATTACTATTTAAGACCACAGTGGCTTTCTACTGAGGTTGAATACCAGTAAATGAAAGGCCTTATGGATCAGTTGAGTAATGATATATAAAATGTACTAGAAGCTCAGTTTGGGGGGAGTAGAAGAAAGTCAAATTAGAGGTTGAGGGTAGGGGCAGATGGAAATCTAGGAGGATGGAGAGCAGGCAAGAGGTGAGGAGGTAGTGCATGGAAGGACTGGTGAGATGGGAAGAGGTTGGAAGGAGGGGAGGTGAGACCTTTAAGAAGTATGTCTGGGAGTCAAAATTGAGATTGTCCATGTTGCTGTGATGTAAGCCTGCCACCACCTCCATCTCCTGCAGGCCTTTTTTGAGCAAACTGACTATTAAAATATAAGTCACTCTGGATATCACAGAAATTTAGGAGAGGGCATTAGACCTTCAAAAGGATATAGAATGAAGGTTTGAGCAATCCTATCTAGAGTTTAAGCAACAGGAAGACCCCAGCAGATATCTGGTTACAAAAGACATAAATATTTGAATTTTATGTACATATAAACACATCTTTCTTCCCTACTCCATAACTTTGAAATTAATATATCTTAAAACCAGAAGATGGAGATAGAGATAAAAATCATATGCAAATATGTAAAAGAATGAAGTTGGGCACCTACTTGACAACAAATATAAAAAGTCAATACTAAATGCATCAAAAAACTAAATATAAGAACCAGAACTATAAAACTCTTTGAAGAAAATGTCAGGAAGCATCTTTAGGGCCTTGTGTTAGGCAACAGTTTCTTAGACTTTATGCCCAAAGCACAGGCAACTTAAGATATATATAGATACATGGGGTCTCATGAAAATTATAAAATTTCAAACTTCAAAGGACTTTATTATGAAAGTAAAATTACAACCTAGACAATGAAAGAAAATATTTGGAAACCACATGTTTAATAACCAGAAAACAGAAAGAAATCCTTCAACTCAACAACAAAAAGACATACATGCAACCCAATTAAAAATGGGCAAAAGGCTTACATAGATATTTCTCCAAAAAAGATATGCAGTTGGCCAAAAAGTGCATGAAAAGATGATCAACATCATTAGCCATTAGGGAAATGTAAATCAAAACCACTATGGGATATATTTCCCAACTACTAGAATGGCTACTTAAAAAGAAAAGGAAAATATAAATTATTCAAGTGTTGGAGAAGATGTAGAAAAATTGTAGCACTCATTTATTTCTGGTGTGAATGTAAAATGGTGTAGCTGCTATAGAAGAGAGTTTGGCAGTTCCTCAGTAAGTACGTATAGAATTACCATATGACTTGGCAAATCCACTTCTGGGTATATACACAAAAGAATTAAAAGCAGAGACTCGTACAGATATTTGACCACCAATGTTCAGTGGCAGAATTCACAATCGCCAAAGCATGGAAGCAACCCAAGTGTCCATAAACCAAAGAATGGAAAAACAAAATGTAGTATGTACACACAATGGAATATTATTTAGCTCTAAAAGGAATGAGGTTCTGATACATGCGATAAGATGGATGAAACTTGCAGACATCATGTTGAGTGAATTAAGTCAGACACAGAAAGACAAATATTGAATGCTCTCACTTACATGAAATAATTAGAATTAACAAACTCATAGAGTCAGAATCTAGAATATAGGTTACCAGAGAACTGCAGGGTGGGAGTAAGGAAGAGGGAGTTAGGGTTAAAAAGGTACAGAGTTTCTATGTGGGATGGAGGAAAAGCTTTGGTAATGGATGGCGGTGATGGTTGCACAACATTGTGTGCCTAATTAACAGCATTCGATTATATATTTGAATGTGGTTAAAGAGGGAGGGGAATTTTACATTGTATATATGTTACTAGAATAAAAATTAAAAAACAAATCCCTGAAACTGTGCAACACAGTGATCCCTAAATTATACCATGGACTATGGTTAATAGTATACTTATATAACCTAGCTTTCATTAACTGTAACAAATGTTTCACACCAATGCAAGGTTTAAAAATAGGGTGGTATATAGGGATCCTCTATTTTATGCATAATTAATCTAACAAAAAATTTCCTTAAAAAAATTAGATCTAAAATCTAACATTTTATTACATTTA
This sequence comes from Cabassous unicinctus, assembly GCA_029593785.1. Classification (NCBI taxonomy): domain Eukaryota; kingdom Metazoa; phylum Chordata; class Mammalia; order Cingulata; family Chlamyphoridae; genus Cabassous; species Cabassous unicinctus. The sequence goes on along the minus strand of JAQZBX010015440.1, from coordinate 12,876 downwards.
ATAGCAGTATTTTCAAAGATATATGGCTCTACGATCATAATGTATAATGAAAACCAGTGGTTCCAGGCAATGTACATGTCTGATGCAAATGAAACAATTGCCAAGGTTTCCTACACACTTGGAAATTAATGAAAGTTTAACTAACTCTTTTTTGATATTTTTAGATTTGGTAATTATAATATGGGGACCAAATCAAAACATTATATGTATATAATATATCAATGTATTTATACTCCTGCTTTTTCTAGAAATGCTTTGTGGTGGTTCATAGAAAATAAGCTATTATAAATAACTAAGTTCTAAAGAAAAAAGACAAATGGAAAAATGCTAACTGCAGTGGTCAGCAGAGCTGCTATAATTGAGCTTCAAATTTGGCTTTCTGTTTCTTGGCAGCAAGAGCATCCACTGAAACCATATTAATTTACATAGTTTCCATTACTGGAAATTCCAGTTATTTAGAGAAAAATCAATTTTTCTACCTTGCACTCTAAAAGAATTTCCTCATGTAGAATTTTATATAGGGGTCCTGAGTGGCACAGTGTACACTAGCTTCAGTAATCTTTTTATTGACAAGAGCAGATCTCAATGTTGACATCCTTTCAAGAGTGTACAAACTGTGTATTGCTTATAAAGTAATTTTGCTTTGTATGCAAAGAAATCACAAATATGCCCTGATGAAAAGTCAATGATTTCCTCAAAATATAATTTTTGGACTTACTACAAGTTTTAGGGAAAAAAAGTAAGAAGGTTTCACACTGCAGAGTAAGATAGACATTAATTTCACTTGCAGATATTTTCAATTTGGATGTTATCAGTTGTTCAAAATGGCCAGAAAATAAACTTCCTTATTGCAGGTAAACACACACCCACAAACACACATGCAAACAGTGACTTGGATTCCTACACCAACATACATAAATGGGTGCCTGTGTCTATATAGTACTGGGTTATATTATAACTTCCAAGCTTTGTATCCAAAAGTACTGTCCATATTGTCCTCAAAGAATAGTTTTGTAAATTGAGCTGTCATCAATACTTTTTCAAAAGTACTATAATAGAGACCCTCTTATGGATTGTGAAGACATAGGAAGGTCTACAATTGTCTGTGATGAAAAGGAAAGGGAATTCAAGAAAGTCTTCCCAGATGAGGAATTAATTGAGCTGAGGCTTGAAGGATGATTCAATTTCTCTAGAAGAGGTGGTAGAGAGAAAAAGTGGTTACAAGTACTAAAACTTGAATGTTCAAGGTGAGCATAGTTAGGGACAGTCAATTTAGATGAAAAGAGTGAATCTGTCTATGGAGAATAGATAAATATAGAAAGAGCAGGAATATTTGTTCTTAAAGGTGTTAAGATCCACAGAAGTGTCTTGACTGGGGATTAAAATGGATAGAAATACACTTTTAGAATGATCAATCTAACAGCAATTTAGAAGATGGATTGGAGGCAGGGAGACAGGCATGGGGATAGGAGCATATTTAGGAGAAGTTTCCAGTAGGCTATCCATGAAGTAATGTAGGAAATGGCATATCAGAGTTGAAGACTGTAAAGGAAGAGAAATAATAAAAGACTCCAAGATCCATTGGTCATGGAGCTATAAAGAATGAGAGATACTATTGGGATTATATCTGTAGTAGTTAGTGGACAATTATATGGAGTGGGTAAAAGAGAAGAAGTAAAAAATGACACTAGGATTTCTGATTTCTGTTTTGCTATGCTCCTGTACAGGTTTGGGACTAGAATAAGAAATAAAATTATCCATATACCCATAGTAACTTGAAATTATCTCACAGATGTTGACATATTAATCTAGAGTTCAGAAAAAAGCCTGTAATAGAGATACAGACACAGGAATAATCAATTTACAGATGGTAGTTAAAATCACATAAGCCCATAATACCCACTAGGAAAAATTACAAAGAAGGTAAAAGAAACTTGATTTTTCAGTGCAAAGCAGATGAAGAAGGATTAGCTAGATAGATATAATTAGTCAGAGGACAAAAACAAACATGACATTGGGTTATGGAAGAGAAACAAAGAGTACATTTCAAAAAATAAGGACTGTTAAGTAGTGTTGAACCACTAAAGTCAAAGTAAATACCACTGAAAATTCTCCATTGGTTTTGGTGACTAATGAGTCAGAAGGTGACTATTGTCAAAAGTTTTTTTATAAAGATACCTAAATTACATAAATGTGACATAAAAATTATAGAGGATTCCCACATGCCCTGCTCTCCACATCTCCCACACTTTCCCACAATAAAAACATCCTTCATTAGTGGGGTACATTCATTGCAATTGATGAACATATTTTGGAGCACTGCCATTGAGCATGGGTTACAGTTTACATTGTAGTTTACACTCTCTTCTGCACAATTTTGTAAGTTATGACAAGATATATAATGGCCTATATCTGTCATTGCAATGTCATTCAGGACACTTCCCAAGTCCTGAGAATGCCCCATTTTATACCTGTTTTTCCCTCTCCCTGCCCTCAGAACTTCCCGTGGCCACTGCCTCCACATCAATGTTATTATTTCTTCCATTGCTAGAATCACAATGAGTCTATAGTAGAATATCAGTAAGTCTACTTTAGTCCATAGTTCATTCCCCAATCCTGAGGATTCTAGGATGGTGATGATTAGGTGCCAAAGTAGGGCCCTATTTTGGAATTTATGCTACCCAGTATGACAGAGTTGGACTCCATTGTGGTTTCCCTACACATGGCTCTTCTGTCCTTCTATTTGAACCTATAATTAGTACTAGAGTTAGTAGGTGCATGTCCAAGAGACTTAAATCTTTGGGCTTTCCATGTGCCAGCTGGGCCCTGAATCTCAACAGAGTTGTAGCACCTACTCTCTAGTTCATTGGTCTTACCCAGGACTACTAACATGGGGGTGATGATGGACAACCACCATACCAAGGAAATGAGTGAGCCTACAACTGCAAGCAAGAGAGTCCCATCCATCTGCCCCATGGGATCAAAGCCCCCTCTCAATTAGAGGTGGAGTGGACATCACCATCCCAGAATTCTCAAAATGTTTTTTTATGGTACATTAGTGTAGGAGAGAGTGGTGAACTGAATCATATCTCCCACAAAAACATGTTCAAGTCCTAACCACCTGGGCATGTGAATCCATATGTAAATATGATTTTTTAATGTGTTATTAGTTAAGGTGGGGCCAAACTGAATGAAGGTGGGCATTAAACCAATATGGATGAAATCCTTGTAAGCATAGGACAAGCAGGGAAGTAGAAACCAGAGGAGGAAACACAAAGAGACAGATCACATGCGATGGAATAACGCCAGAAAATCATCACCAGAATGCCAGACTCCAGGAAAAACCATGGCCTGACAAAACCTTGAGTTTGGACACCTAGCCTCAAACTATGAGAAAATAAACTCCTGGCTGTTTAAGCTGCAGGGTCTGTGGTACTTGTAATAACAGCCCTGACAAACTAAGGCAGAGTGGAAAATACATATATTATAGTTGAAGGATCTGTCTAAAAGTGAATGCATACTTCTTTTTCTAACACTCAAAGAAAGGAGAAAGGGATGAGGACATCATTTTAAAATTGAAAATGTGAGAGATTAAGGGATAACCTATTGATATGTCTGGTTAGATCTGATAGGTAAAATATATCCAGTCAAATGCTAATAAAGGACTAGGAGGTTGGGTAGTTGTTAGAAAAAGGAAGCATGGATTTACTTGTAGGACTGAAGGAAAATTAATTTTTGAAATATTTTTCAGATGGAAGAACCCAAAAGCAAAGTGATTTTCTTCATCAGAAATAAGGAACCCAAGGAAAGAGAGAGAAAAGTAGATGATTGGTTCAATAGTATATTGGCTCAATATATTATTGGTGTGTTACAGTGTGATGAAAGAAACAGCACGGTTTAGGCAAAGGAGAGGTCGGACAGAAGCCAGAGTGCAACTACAAACACTGAAGCTACAAATAGACTACCAATAAAAATATATGACTTAACACATATGCAAAAATCAACGCAATGGCAATAGAAATTCATTACATTGTAATCACATTGTATTAGTCAGCCAAAGGGGTGCTGATGCAAATTACCAGAAATCTGTTGGCATTTATAAAAGGGTATTTATTTGGGGTAGAAGCTTCAAGTTACCAGGTGGTAAAGTGTAAGTTACTTCCCACACCAAAGTCTATGGCCACGTGTTGGAGCAAGATGGCTGCTGATGTCTTCCCAGGGCTTCCTCACTCCTGGCTTAGGCTTGCTTCTCTCCACAAGGCCAGTTGTAGACTAGCAGGCAAATGGCTCATGTCTTCCTGGAGCCTTCGCTCCTTCCTCATGACCAAGCTCCTCTGTGTGCTCACTTCCCTCAGCTCCAGTGTCAAAACTCAGCATCAGAACTCCAACTCAAAACTCCAAACAACTCCTCTGCTCTACCATGTATTTTTATCTCTGAGTCCCCACCCAACAAGGGGTGGGGCTGAACATCCTACTAACGTGACCCAATCAAAGCCCTAATTATAACTTAATCACGTCCAGAGGAACAAACCAGTTTACAAGCATAATCCAATATCTGTTTTTGGAATTCATAAATAATGCCAAACTGCTACACACATGTAAACTTTAGTTTTAGATTAGTGAAAATAAAGAAAAGGAGAGATAGCACAGATAATGTACACAAAATAGCTACAATTGCATTGCAAAAATAATTGATCTATTTGAAAGTTTGTTTAAATTAAAAGTTAATATTAGGATGACATTTTGACATCAAAGTAGTCTGCCCCAAGCTCTGCCTCATGTGTTATGTTCCTGCCATTCAGGTATCTAGACTTCTTCTGAGTTGATAGAAATGAGGAAACTCACATCTTATTTTTAAAATGCAGGGGAAAGGAAGCCTTGGCATTGCTTTGTTATTTAAATGCATCTTCTTATGCATCTTCTTGACTCCTTCCTCACTTACATACCTGAGATCTTTAGTGTATATTCAAGAGCCCTAAATCAAGGTCTTTTTTTTCTAATATCCTCTGCTGCCGAAAAGATTGCCCTTGCTGCTATTCAAAGCGTTTTAGCTACGTGGTGTTTTTTGTTTTTTTTTGTTTTGTAGCAAAACAGCAGAAGGAACAATAGCAGCTCTTTTTAAAGTTGTTTTAGGCTAGCTGATGGATTTTAAACACACCGTGAACTATAAACTCTAAACATATGAGACTATATTTTAAATAATCATCTTTGAATATGATAAGATTATAGTACATTTTAAAGGAATATTACTTGAAATGGAATTTGAACAAATAAATGATATAATATACTAAAGCCTTGTTAAATAATTAATGTTCTTTAAATGTTAGTTCTTTCCCCTTTACAATTTATTTCCTGCTTCTAGCATGATAGATAGATGTTTGATAGATTTTCTTTAATTGAATTGGCATGGCCTTGAATGATATACCACTATCTTTTAATTAATATATGAATCATCAAAACCAGTATTTCACCATTACTATGGAAAGCATTAAGATTTGAATACTGTGGGTTTTTTTTTTAATTTGCTTTCTCTCTTCTTCCTTTTTTTTCTCCTTCCTTTCCTTCTCCTTTTCCTTCTCCTTCTTCTACCTCATTTCTAACATTTTTTCAATATTTCTTATCTTTCAGCCATTTCTCTGTGATATTTATGGCTATCTGCCAGACTATACTTACTTTAAAATTAGAATTAAAAAATCAATAAGCTTTGATTCTATCTCCAGTTATTATAATAATTAGCCACATGAAAGCACTTAGGCACATTTGTTTCAATCCATATGACTAATTATGTTATGAGATATCACATACCCACATTAAATTGTCACCAAAAATATTTTAAGTGTGTTTAAACTGCATAGTACAGTTGATGTGGGTGCCTGGTGTGTGTGTGTGTGTGTTTGAGTGTGTTTCAGAGATCTTCTCTATAAAATATTAGCTTGGTATTTTGGAAAACAGTGTTCTCTGTGGACTAAAACTGTTGAAGTTCCACAGCATATATATTATACCAGATAATAAATGATTGATCCTAGTAGAATGGCCTCTGGGAATGGTTGCCTATATGAAAAGACAACATAGATAAATAGGAAGTTTAACAGTGAACTGAAAAATAAGAAGATTTCAAATCTAATGCTCTCATGTTCTAACAACATAGAATTTATGAACATATGCCACAGTTTTGCCACTCAAACCTACACTTGAAATATGAATGGGTTCTTCTGAGACAAGTTAAGCATAGCATGTATATGTGAGAAACATTCCTCTTTTTACTAACTAAAAAAAATGAAATCACTGTCATTGAAGGTACTATCTACATAAGATTCATTGTTCAGAGGCAAAACATAATTCATTGCCACTGATATTTAATCAACACAACTAGTATATGAAATTACTATTATGAAAGCATCTTTTTTCTACTCCTTGGATTTCCCATACAGATTTCTTATGGAGATTTCCTATATAACATATATAAATGTAAACAACTTAGAAAAGACTTTTACTACATGCTCATTATTAAAGAGTGCTGCTGCTTTTCATTGCTCCTGTGTCATGTCAACTGTCAAGAACTGTGAAGTCTGCCTTCCACAGTTTCCTGAATGCTGGAAGAAGATATGAGACTCCTGGTTCAGAGAAAAGGGACTAGATTACTCACAGCACAGCAAGCAACAAGAGCTTCAGCCTAGACAGGTCATTTCTCAACGTCCCCAATAGCATAGGGTTGAAGCAGATAGGCCCAGATGGATGCTTGCACGTGTAAAGGTTGCATTAAAGGAGAGGAACCTTGAGTTTATGGAACCCAAATATTTGTATAATAGGGAGTGATCCTGTCTGCCCTTGCTTTGGAGACATTATCTAAATGTGATTAGATATAAGCATGCCTGTTCTTTGTTTCAGAGGGAGATACTATTTCAGTTTTTCAAGGTTGTTTGTTATACAAACATCCTTGAAAGTATAGTCTTGAAAAATAAAAAGAAATTTAGTGCTTCTGACCCAATACATGCAAGAACAAGAGACCCATAGAAAATTGTCTCTCAACAAAATATTGTGATAGCTTACTAAAACAATAGCATATACTGTAAAGAGTTATTAAAATTAGAAAGAAAATCAAACACCTTCTTCTAACAATTAACTAACAACAAACAAGGGCCCTTCCTTTCTTCTTCTTCTTCTTTTTTTTTGAAATAAAGTTACAAAAACCCCAATATTCCAAGAACTTCTAATCTTTGTTTTAACTCTTGGATTCAGAATTATAAATACCAAGGAGAGGTGGAAATAAAAATATGAGAAAATGTCTCAAATCTTTTCCAGTATCATCAATACTGGTTTTGATGATTCCTGGCCTTCAGTGATGTTCATTTCCACAAATTAACAGTCTTCTCCATAAGTACAAAATTTACAGTAATAATTACCTTTTCTTCTTATCTAAATGATTCAAGTTAACTTACCTTTCAACCACTGAATATGGATAATTATGTTTGGGATATTGCCTCTCCAAAGTTATAGAGTCTCATTCTTTGATTTAAAATGTAAGAATTACTCTTTACATCATAAACACTGATTTAAATGATAAATGAAAAATGGAAAGTTTATGTAAAATCAAATTTCTGTTTATTTTACTATGGATTTAGTCCTACTGAATTTTGAGATAACCTAGGAATGTCTTGGAAAGATTTATAGTGTTTTTAGCCATCTACCTTAAGAATATGAGTTTGTAAATCAAAATATTGTATTCAAAGTGATAGAGATTGAAATAGTGCAAACATAGTTTCCCATCATGTATTAAAAGTTGTAAATAAAATTCTCAATTTTATAGACTTATAAACTGTAACATGAATTGGTAGCATTGGAAAGATGGATTTACAACTGGCTCAATGTAGAGCATGTCAGCTCTTTTTGTAAATAAGTTTCAAATAGGAACTTTTGAAGCCAGGTTTCAAGAACTAGTGTTCTATCTTTAAAACAACCAAACAAAATAAAATGAAACACCACATAATCTGTACTTTGAAAATAAAGCCATGTACAGGTCTCAAATAAAGAATAATAAGTAGTTGAAAAATCAATCCTCAGAGGAATTTTTTCCTTTAACAAACATTTTGAGAATCAAATAGGAAAATATTTAAACATACCTTTCTTATCCACTACATGAATAAAAGCAGTGATTCCTGAAAATTCTTCCTTTTCTTCATAGCTGTGTACAAATTAGAACAGTAAATATTTTCATATGCTGAAAGCTACATCCATGTAGTGCCAAATATGAAGTTCATAGAAACTAGAGGTAGTTTAATTTTTACCAAATGACTTTTATCGTTTTATTTAGAGGATTGAAGCCTACTTTTAAAACTATAATTGAAACTAAAAGTGGGGCAAAAGATAAGGACTTAGGCAATATCTTAAAAGGAAAAAAATCATTACATTGTTGTGCTTTTCTTTCTTTCTTTTTTTTTTTCCAGATTAGAAAAGTTCTTAGACACTGAGAGATACGGAAAATTCAGGGAAAATATAGAAAATATTCAAAGAGATGAAAAGAGCAGTGAATATATATATACAAAAATAGATGAGAGATTCCAGTAGAGAGTACCATTAACGACTTGAAAAGTTTCTAAATGTATTTTCAAATATAAAGGAATTACAGCAAAGGACAATTTTATTGTGTATCTTTGCATACTCCCTGATTCGCTGGAGGGCACACAGCTGCCAGTGACACATTTGGCCAATCCACGGCCCTGGGAGAATGGAATTGCACATGTGATCAATACATAACCTTGTTTTGCGTGTGTTTCTGTTAAAGACGCCTTACATTGTTCGCATCCTCCTTGAATTGCATGCAGTGATTCCCTAGAGCCAGCCTTTTGGGGACCCATTCACCGTGAAACATACACTGCGCAAATCTCACTTGTTACAGCGTAAGAGTTGGAACAGGAAGGCAGAAGGTCGTCTTGTTTGACCTCAGACGGGAATGTACAGCCTCAGACTTCAATTTTTTGCTACTCTGAGCACGTTCAGGAATGTTCGCTAAAGTACCCCGAATATTGAATTTGCGGTTACAAATAAATTTAGCGAGTAGGCAAACTGGCGAATAAGGAATTCCCGGATGATAAGGGTCTACTGTACCTGTCATTGATCGTGAAACCGGGGGCTCCATCCTCATGGTTTGGGGGCAGGAGTAGTGGAAATGGGCCGAGGAAGGAAGAAAGCCATTAAAGAATTCAGGTATACCTGAAGAACTCTGCAGCCTCAGCTCGCTCCGCAGATTCTACCCCTCTGTTTCTTCCTGGAAGAAAAGAGGGCCTCTGATACTGAGTTCCATCAAAGAATCCCAATCACACTTTATTTTTCCTACCATTACAAGCATTTTAACATCCTTGCCAAATACTTTTCTATTTAATGACTGCACCTGCTGATACTGTCTTTATTTCAAGGTCGTGAAGCTCCAGATAAGTGTTTTAGGCAATAAAGGAATACTTAACTTTCACAACAGCCTTTCAAATATGCATTTAGATCTTAGGTTGGCAAACTATAGCCTTCAAACAAAATCCAGCCTGATGCCTGTTTTTGTAAAGAAAGATTTATTGGAAAGCAATCATACCCATTCTTTTAAATATCATCCATGTCTGCTTTTACAGTGCAATGGCAGAATTGAGTAGTTGCTACAGAGCCCTATGGCTCATAATACCTAAAATAGTTCCTCTCTGGCCCTTTACAGAAAGAGTTTGCTTCCACGTATTTAGATAGTTGCACTCCACACAGTGAATATACTGTAAGACTTAGGTCTTTCATCCGTGGACACTCAGAACTGCTCCCTCAGTCTGATCTCTGTCTCCGTCTCTGTCTCTGTGTCTCTCTCTCTCTGGAAGATTCAGCGTTCTCTGGGGCAAGGGCTGGTTGCCAGATATGGCTCTCCTGGGAGAAAACCATCAGGGTACATTGGAAGAAGCCTGGACTCTTGTGGCTTGAACAACTTTATGGTCCCAGTCTCCTCATCTGGCAAGTAGGGATGATGTAGAAAGAAAAAATGTTATTGTGAGGATTACCTAATCCACTTGCAGACTAATATATGTAGACTCTCAGCCAAGTGTCATTACTGTGCTATCTTCACTCCACCATTTCTGACCCATTGTAGACATGACAATATTCCCAGAGGGAATGTGTGGATTTTTATTTCACAGAAAAGTGCCTGAATTCATTAAAATGTATGTTTCATTCTTTGGGACAAGGGAATCATACAGGAAATTCTGACATGCTTTATCGGGCAAGGCGTCATTCCCATTTCCACTTCAATCTTAGTTGCCAAGAATCTCCCTATCCCACAAAGCATTGCAATGTTCTGGACTATTGTTCCTTTATCAATGGTTGGAACAACCATAAAATTTTATCTTGGACTCATAGTCATAATAAATGGGAAAAAATTCATTAGGAATCTATTAATCTCAGTTTTTAGAAAATGCTGTGATTTCTATCATAGAGCACGTCAAAGTAAATCCTTTAAGATTTACCAATGTGTTGGGAAAATCAAGTCAAAAGCTAATATATTCATGTGAACAAACCAAATGAAATCAAGACCGTGGAGATTTCTAACACAGGAAAGTTTGAATAAATGTTAATATGCATAATGGAGCAAACTTTTTAAAAAATTATTCATTTGATCTTATTTGCTTTTCCTTAGTTGGTTTAAGCATTTATTTCTTTGTATAACATTTACCTTCCTTACATTCATTACAATAAAAAATACGCAAATGAATTTTGCAATTTCATGCAAATTTTACAATTTTGTTTTTCATGGCAAAAGTCTAGATTTCATGTTTCAGAAGGTCAATATTGTAATTCAACACTTAGTTAAGATGTGTATTTTACCAATATGTGCAAACATGGACTAATTAATTAATTTACCAAGCACTGTTTTTTTAGTTTTTACCTCCACTAATTAGTTTGCTTTGTAACATAAAAATATTTGGTAAATTTCAAACTTTGGCTATTGTATGCAGCATCAAATATATTTAAGAAATGATTATTTAATTTTTACCATTCAGTCAGTTTTGAAGTAAATCATACTCATATTTAAGAGGTTAAGTCTTTTTAAAGGCTCTGATTAGCTGTTACTAAGTAGAATTTTTTGTATCAAGTAATGATGAAGAACAGCTTTTAAGTTAATAATTTCATAATTGAGTAGGGGGAAAATCCAGTTCAGTGAAGTAAAATAATACATACTCTATGCTGTTCTGAAATAGTTAAAGGCCCAAGTTCAGAAGAACAAATCAAATTAATAAAATTCAGATAAAAGGAAATGATCAGAGACTGTGAGAATTTAGGGCAAGAATAAACTATAAGCCTGTATAGAAAGGAAGAGTAAAGGTCAGGAATGAAACTATGTTTCAATCTATTTCCTTAAACCCTAGGCTTCACTAGGAAATGAAGTTACTCTCACTTGCTATTTTAAGATTACTAGAAAAGGAGTCCCTATGTGCCAATTGAATATGTCTAGTCCTTTCCCTGGCAGTTTAACCTTATATGACTACATCTCCCTTACATCTGCCTCTGCTTGGCGTGAGGAGCGGACTACAGCCCCTCACTTCATGTGGTCCAAGGTCTACCAGGCCCTACACTGCAGGTCTCTACTGAATTTTCCCAGGCCAAGGTTGCTCGCCACAATGCGAAGGAAGAGGTGCTTTCTTCCCAGCAATAAGCCACTTGGCTCTATGGTTACTTCTGATGTCAGGGGGAAATTATTAGTAGTATCAATTTTTAATCTCAAAAGTGTTACTGTTGGTTGATAAATAATATGGTCACCTTAGCAAGTTTGTCATTTAGAAAACATTCTGGACTTTAAAGGCTATGACTACCATGTTACACCTCTATTAAATCACACACATGCACACAACCATTTCAGTGGCAGAGCGCCCAGTGTCTGCTGCATTCTAAGCCTGAAACCACACCACTCTCCCCTAGCCTAGTCTTGGTTTTGACACAGAATTTCCCCCATAATTTTGGTAGCCTTTCTCTTAGGGGTCCCTGTTATTCTTGAGCCATTTGGCCTCAGTCAGGTACTATGTATATTGGCCATATATAGTAACATTAATAGCCTCCACATTTCTATAGGAAACTTCTTTGCTCTTTTATAATTTTTTGAATGAAAATAAATACATAGAAGAAAAGTACAATCTAAATTTAACAGTCAGTATCACCTAGGACTGCAGCATTCCTTTCTAAACCAAAATATCCCTTTTAAAACTCTGCCCTCACATAAGTGGTTCTTTACTTTAATCTGCATAACTAAAGTAGGCCACTTTATTAGTTTGTTTATTTGTTTGTTTTTCCCCAGAACTAGGGGAGAGTGTGGTAGAAAGGCAAAGCCTATTCTTCTTAGATGGCAGAAACTCACTGAAAATATTCTAGTTGAAGTTTTTCCAGGTTCAAAAATCAAAAAGTCAAAACTCTACCAGGTATCCACTAACATTTTGGTAGTAGATAGTTTAGCTCTAAGCTAGCTGGCTCTAAAAAATATTTACAGTTTTGTAATATTTGAATAGTTGGAGACATTGGAAAATGAGATGATGGTGAGGAGATGGTGTTTCTGGAAAAGCTTCTTTAAAAATGCGTTTTATAGCTCAGTGGTAGAGTACAAAGGGTGCTTGAAAGGTTTCCTTGAAAGGGTGCATAGCAACAGTGTGTAATGGGAGATAAGCACAGCCAAGTAAACAACAAAAATTTTAAAAGTAAGTCTAGATTCTTCAAGGTCTTGAGCAAGTAGCCTAATTTAGTGACCCTGATGTTCTTGGAAACCACCTCAGCTTCTGAGAAGCAATACAAGATGATTTCATTAACCATTGATGATTATTCTTTCTGACTATAAAATAATTAATTTGTGGGTAAACTTAGCCATAGAAG